>WSXT02026679.1:0-13894 GCA_011762715.2 Neuroterus valhalla | reverse complement strand
CGCGCCTTAGAGCAGTTACCATCGTTAACATCTCTGATTTCACCACTAGAGGGATCTACTGCATTGACTACCCTCACCACTTCAACCACGCTAATCACGTTTCTCTCATTTACTTCGACCACTAGTGGGAAAAATACTCACTTCGACCACTGTGACGTCATGAATCGAGAAATCGACAACTTTCCGAAGTTGCATTTCTCTCGCGGGTGTTGGACAAACACTTTTTTCGATGCGCATTCATTTTCTAGAGGTGTATCACATGATTGAAAATCAATTTTTGAAATTTTCGAAAACCACTTGGGAATAAATTCCTAGAGTCGTTCAGAATGAATTAATACCAAATCCAATCCGAAGTATGCATAAAATTTCCGTTGTGGTATTTTCATAAATGATCGAACTCACGGCTTTGGCAGGAGTAAAAAATTTTTCAACTACAAGGTCATAAATTCCCTATTCTTCAGCATTTCGTATGAAGAATATTGCAAGAATAATAGCAAAATGACTAGAAGTATTCAATAACCCTGGGAAATATAAGGGAATTTTCTCAAAACGCACTCATTTATACAAGTTTATTATTGTTTTATACTTCTGAAACTTCGTATATAGAATAATCAAAAAATAGTAGTGCGGAACCATTTTGAGGAGATCTGTATTCATATAACGTGCTGAATCCTATACGAAAGATGCACAGAGTTTCGAATCAGCAATTCTGAAAATAATCAGGCTAATGGCTTTGGTAGAGATCGGAAAATTTTTTGGCGTTTATAGGATTTTTTCTTGAAGACGTTTATATGCGAGCAACAGGTGTCGTATGGAATACATAGAACATAGCGATTTCGAAAGATACCATGATCATGACAATGGTTAAGTTAAAAAATTTCTCCTGAAACAACAAGTTTACTATGGTTTTGATTTTTCAAACCTTGTATATGAAATAATTTGAAAATAATTGTAAGCATACATTTTGCAGATGTGTTGTTTTGTTATGTACTGAATTTCATCTGGACGAGCTTCAGGATTTTGGAAATAAATCCTTTTGATGCTTTTAAACCTCACACTTCGAATAATGTGATAATAACAGGAATATTGCTAAGGCTGTCAAGGAAAACTGGACAATCTTATTAAATAAATTTAGGCAAGCATATGTTTGTTAGATACCTAATATGGTTTCATTATATACTAGCGTCTATTGGAAATATTTACTAAACTCGGACACGGCAATCTTAAAATCGATTGAACACATTGACTTGATGGAGATTGCACATTTTTTGTTGAAAACAAGGGCATTAATTTTCTAGTCGAGACAACGCATACGCACATACATTTTTCAGAGGTATATAGTTTCCCCATACGAAATAATTCACCGGAGAAATACACGGAACCCGAGGCAGCAATTTTTGAGAATTATCAATCTCACGACTTTCTTTGAGATTGAGAATTTTTCAAAAACAAGTAATAATGTGAAAATGAAAGAAATAATACGTGGTCATTTAAAAAAACCGGGCAATGTCGTAAACTCGTAATCTTGTTTGCTGTTCTCAATGTTAGCGGAAGACGCACAGATCTCCAAAGCAGTACTTTTAAGAATTATCAATTTTACGGTTCCGGGAGTGATTAAGAATTTCTCAAATATAAGTCAATAAACTCATTTTGTTTTCAGTCCTCGTATATAGTTGAATTTACCAATCTTTGAAAATCACCTTATTGAACATGAAAACCCGAAGGGACAAATTTTGAACAATAAAGTTTAATTTCAAGGTAGAAAACAAATCCGATTTATAGCTGACAGGAACATCCTAATTGCTATAACTATAATACCACCAAATTACTTTGGTACATGTTTTCCAAAGTTAAGTTTCAATAGCTGAATATCTGTAGTATACAATGGACGAAAACGTTTCGGACCTTTTGCATCAGCGACTATCATAATTCTATTAGTTCCTTGAATCATGCTACGAATAATATTGTCTTTGTCTATTAGAGCAACGTGAAGTTTTTCTCCAAAAATTATTTCTAGTACTCCAACTTCTCCTGAATGTCCCTTGAGGGTCACCCTTCTATTTCCGATCCAGTAGTAAACATCAGTATCATTAGGAAGCTTGTGTTTGGCAACTTGAAGTACATCTTTGTCGTATAACGGTTCAGGCGGCACTAAAGAGCTCAATTCTACAAGAAGAAATAGAGGCGGATGTATTTTATTGACCCAAATATTAGCACAACATAATATAGAAAATGTGAAAAATGCATTTATATTCCATAAACTAGAATATCATTAATGTGGAGAACTAATACGTTTCGCAATCAAACTTTTGGATGTAAGTGACATTCGAACGATCCTAGGATAGAATTTCCCCATTCGATCCGATTTCGATTCAAGTGTGCAACTTTTACAAAAAAGAAACATAACCAGTAATCCTCGCCGAAGGCCTGAAATTTAATTGCTCAGAATGACCATTCAATGTCACAGGTTCTTCAAGAAAATTTCATTCCACCAGCACTTCTGGAACATACACTTATTTGATGTGCTTCGCAAATGAAACAATACCCTAATCTCGAGAAAGCTGAAACTTCAAAACCACAAATTTGATAGCATAAAATGTTTCCTCTGATGTCTAATGGAGATCAAGCGTCACTTGTGAAAACCTCAAATTCAAAGATGATATACCGAAAGTTTTCAGAGAAATATCACATTGCACGGAAAAAATATGTTATCGAATCTTCAGTTGACTGTCAACCACTTTTGGATAGGATAAAAAGTTCGTGGAATTTTCGTGAACTATTTATAAAATCTTGTGCACTGTTCATTGCATTTCCTCGAAGTATGCAAAACAAATGAACAAGTTAGTCGAAGTTCAAGAAGATTTAATGAACAGTGCACGAGACTATGCAAAAAATTAATGAAAGTTTCACGAACTGTCCTGCATATCCAAAAGTGGTTGACAGTAAACGGAAATTTCGAAAACCTATTTTTTCCGTGTGCATGTAAATATCACATAACATTATATTATATCGTATTATTACCAAAAGGATGCAAGAAAACGAATAGAATGAAAAACAAAGAACTGAAGAAGATCAACATATTTGTGAATGGAAAACACTGATTTAAAAAGATTTGGATCAGTTTGTAAACAGTGACACTAATGAAATTCCTGTATTTCCAGTAGAGTATATGAGGAAGTCGATGTCTCATTTGCTGTACCTAAGATACGCGGAGAAATATTGTGTAAATAATAAAAAGATCACTCGAAATTTGCAATAACGCTGGTGGAGATAAGGAAACAATTCCTATTTCTCATTTTTCGGAAGTAAACAAATCAAACTCACGACTTGCGTAGATACGAATAATTTTTTAAAAACAAGATCATAAATTTATTGTTTTGTAACCTATCATGCAGACTTATGTATAAGCAACAAATAAATTTTTCGAACTTTCAATAACTCCGCGTATATTGCTTTTTTGCTTACTGCATTTCATAGGAATCTAGCTGCGCCCTGTGGCGGCGGCTTGGCCGCCGCGGAGAACTATGCGAATGACAGTGGCGCTCTCTGTCGAAAATTGGTCGTACCAACTCAGAAACCTTCGTGGGCTCATGCCCAACAACTTTGCTAAAGATCATCACATGATCATAGCATAGCATAGTTTACGATTCTGTAAAGGACAGACAAACATTCATTTTTATATTTATGGATATGCTCAGAACTCTACAACAGCAATTCTAAAAATTATCAAACTGATGACATACATTTTCAGAGCTATAGATTCAAAGGGAATATTCGACGGGGATGAAAGATTTTGAGTGATCCTTGATTCAAAAAAAAATTTAAAGCTAATAAAGCACCAGAAAGCGACATGATTCCCAAATGTATCTCCTGAAACTTGCGATTGAATTTGGTTCCTTTATCTTGGGATGTTATTCAATGGAATATTTCATAATGAATACATTGCAGTAGACAAGACCAACTACTTAAAACAGATGCTTTACAAGAAAAAAGATCCTACCAATCCTGACTCTTATCGTCCAAACGCTCCTTATATTCAGGTTCTGAAGAACTTTCCCCCAAATTTTTATCTTAAGGTAATACAAGCCTAGGTGGATCAGGTGATGGCGCGTCAGGCTTCCGAACAGGAAGACTGGGTTTTGATCCCTCTTGTGGGGCAAATGGAAATTTTTACATGAAGTCTCACCAAGGCTTCGGTGGTTCGGAACCCATCTCAAACCGTGGGTCCCTTCAATGGCCTAATGTCGTGGGGACTATCGCTTGGTAGTCGCTAGCCTATTTTGAGTAATAAACACATACACATACACACCAGCATTACACACCAGGTCAGTACCTTGAATTTGTACACCCAACTGACGACCTCAGAAGGATCGCTCCTTCAACCCTTGTTCGGCTAGAAAGACTGCTAGATGGCACTGTAGTTGAGGTTCACTTCGCGTTGTGATGAGACATGCGTTTTCTGCTCTGCCATATAGTATGTCCATAGCCCGTACAGAGAGCTGCCAGGTGGTCTAGGCTCACTTTGCTCTGCAAAGAGGCCCGCGTCTTCGACTATGACAAGCATCGGCCTTGCACCTGAGAAGTACAGGTTCAGAACGTTAGAAAGAATAAATGCATCGATACCTGACTTACTAACTAACTAACTAACTAACTTACTCTTCAGGTTGGAGAAATAGGAATCTACATGTCATATAATGCCGGAAGCTCAGTCGGGTTTTCGACGTGGTAGAGGGTGTATTGACAATACTTTCACACTAACCGCCATCATACAAATATATTCACAGATAAAGAACAGGCATTTTGATACCATATTTGTAGATTTCTCGATTGCGTTTTCACCTGTAAATCACCCTTTCATCTGAGCTGAGCTCTGCGAGCATGGGGTGAGCTCGGAAATCATTAAAATCTGACAAAGCTTATAAAAAAGAACTTCGATAAAACGTGAAAAATATTTATGGTGATAAATAATGCCCATTACTTTTTAGAAAGGACCCAGTATAGCTCGGTTCTTCATTTAGTCACGTGAACGAGATGTTAGAATAAGGATTCGTTTTCACTTTTTGGATGAATTTGGCTAATTCATTTTTATTCAACGATAACAGATAGAGATAACTCATAAAAGGAATCACAAAACGTTTAACAAACTCTGATTCAAAACGATTACACGAAGAAATAAATCAATAGTGCAATCAGGAAATGAAATGATATAAAGATTACTTGGTCATTTAAAAAAATCGGGCGATATTGTGAACTCGCAATCTTGTTTGCTGTTCTCAATTTTAGCGGAAAACGCACAAATCTACCACGTAGTAGTTTCGAGGATTATAAATTTCAAGGTATCGGTAGGGGTTAAGAATTTCTGGAATGCGAGTTAATAAATTTATTATTTTTTCAATCCTTGTATATAGTTTCATCTAACAATTTTTAAAAAGCCATCATATTGAACATAAAAATAGAAACAATCAGAATATCATAGAAAGGTGCATCCAACTTTCTGTCTCGATTCATATTTCTACTAAAATAAGACAAACACTGGCGAGCCGAAAAGACACATTTTCAACAAAAAAGTTAAGTTTCAAAATAGAAAACAAATCCGACTTATAGCTGACAGAAACATCATGATTGATATAAACATAATACTGCTTAATTACTTTCGTATTTATTTTCCATAATCTATTTTGAATAGCTGGATATCTGCAGTATACATTGGACGAAAACGTTTCAGACCTTTTGCATCAGGGACTATCATAATTCTGGTAGTTCCTTGGTGCATTCCATGAATGGAAGTATCTTTGTCTATTATAGCAACGTATCCTCTTTTCCAAAAATGGTTTCTAGTACATCAAGTTCTCTTGTATGTCCCTTCAGGTTCTGCTTCTTCCTTCCAATCATGTAGTAAACATCAGTATCATTAGGAAGCTGGTGTTTGGCACGTTAGAGCACATCTTTATCGTACAAGGGTCCAGGCACCACTGAAGAACTTATTTCTGCAAGAAGGAATAGGGATCAACGAATTTTATTGCCTTGCTCTTCAATTCGACATATGTTTTTGAGAGTACATTTCCTAGTCTCACGCGCCGTAAAAACAAGTACCGTATCCGCAATTTGTCTGTCGGAAGGAGCACGAAATAAAATCTGCTTTTCATCTGGTATAATCTGAAAATCGACCGGTGTTACGGAATAAATCAATCCGGAAAGCATCCGTTTGAGTCCGTATTTCAAACGGTATAACGGATGGCAATAATCCGAATTGTTTCCAAATATATCCGTGTTTTGTAGGGTCTTCCGGATGTGAATAATCCGGATCGTGTCTGGTAGAATCAGTGTTTTGCACGGTCTGGAGAATACGATCAATCCGGAACGTGTCCGTTCGGATCCGTATTTTTTAGGGTCTTCAGTATGCGGTTGATCCGGTATGTGTTCGATCGAGTCCGTGTTCAGTACGGTCGGAAGAATGTGATCAATCCGACTTGAGTCCAGTCATGTCCGTGTCTTGTACGGTCTTCCGGATGTGAATAATCCGGATTGTGTCCGATCGAGTCCGTGTTTTGTTCGGTCTTCCGGATGTGATTAATGCGGATTGTGTCCGGTAGAATCCGTGTTTTTTACGGTCTGGAGAATACGATTAATCTGTAATGTGTCTGTTCAGGTCCGTATTTTGTATGGCCTTCTGGATGCGGTTGATCCGGTATGTGTTCGTTTGAGTCCGTGTTTTGTACGGTTTGAAGAATATGATCAATCCGGATTGTGCCCAGTCATGTCCGTGTCTTGTACGGTCTTCCGGATGTGAATAATCCGGATTGTGTCCGATCGAGTCCGTGTTTTTACGGTCTTCCAGATGTGACCAATCCGGATTGTGTTCGGTCGAATCCTTGTTTTGTACGGTCTGGAGAATACGATCAATCCGGAATGTGTCCGTACGGGTCCGTATTTTTTACGGTCTTCTGGATGCGGTTGATCCATTATGTGTTCGATTTAGTCCGTGTTTAGTACAGTAGGAAGAATGTGATCATTCCGAATTGTGTCCAGTCATGTCCGTGTTTTGTACGGTCTTCCGGATGTGAATAATCCGGATTGTGTCCGATCGAGTCCGTGTTTTGTACGGTCTGAAGAATACGATCAATCTGGATTATATCCGGTCATATCCGCTTTTTGTATGGTTTCTGGATATGAATAATCAGGTTTGTGTCCGGTCAAGTCCGTGGTTTGTACGGTCTGGAGGATTAATTGGACCACTTTCCGTTTTCACTTTACCAAAATATAACTCAGAGCTACGGATTAATTTCGGACAGATGCGGACTATTAACGGAGTAAATGTTTTGACTGGACGGATTTCAGATTTATTCAGACGACTTACCGTTTTCACTTCAACTTTACTAAATTACAACTCAAAGACGCCGATTAATTTCGGATAGGACCGGACAATTTCCGGATTCGGTGTTTTTGAACGTACCGATTTTGGATTCATTTGTATCACTCCCCGTTTTTACTTTAACAAAAATAAATTCAGGTTCTGAATTCCGGAATAATTTCGGATAAAGACGGACTATTTCCGGATTCGATGTTTTTGAACGTATCGATTTTGGATTCCAGTTGTATAACTCCCCGTTTTCACTTTAACAAAAATAATTCCAGGTTCTGAATTCCAGATTATTTCGGATAAAGGCGGACTATTTCCGGAGTCGATCTTTATGAACGTATAGATTTTGGACCTAATCGGACCACTGTCCGTTTTCACTTTATTAAAAATAATCTCAGGTTCTGAATTCCGGACTAATTTCGGATAAAGACGGACTTTTTTCGGAGTGTATGTTTTCCAACGTACAGATTTTGGACTTAATCGGATCACTCCTCGCTTTCAATTTAACAAAAATAATTTCAGATTTCAAACTCCGGACTCCTTTTGGATGAAAGCGGACTATTTGCGGAGTCCAACTTCATTGTCTGAACAGACTTCGGACTCAGCCAGACAAAATTCCTGACTCTTTTCATACAGTTGCCGGATAAGATTGGACAGGTTTTAGAAAAATTTCTTAAATCAGATCGATTTCAGATAAGTTTCGATCAATTCGAAATTTTTAGCAGGGTAGCCACTCAGCACAGCAAAATTGGGAATCAGAATTACATCGTGAAGTATATGGAAATGCATTTCATCAACTAGATTATCAGTAATGTGGAAAACTTATTCGTATCGCAATCAAACTTTCGTATGTTACTGAAAGTCGAACGATCGTAGAATAGAATTTTTCAGTTTGATCTGGTTTGTATCCAAGTTCCCAACTTTTACAAAAAATGGAACAAGAAACAGTTATCCTCTTCGAAGAACTAAAATTAAATTGCACAGAATGATTATTCAATGGCACAAGTTCTGCAAGAAAATTTCATTCCAATAGCACTTCCGGAACAGAAACTTCTTTCATGGGTTTCGAAAATGATGTCGAAGAGATGGAACCCTCTAAGCACAAAATGTTCCCTTTGATGTGTAAAGAAAATGAGGCTTCACTTGTGAAACGCGCAAATGCAAAGATGGTGTACCGGAAATTGTCAGAAAGATATCATATTATATATAAATGTTACATAATATTGTATTATATTATATTATTACCCATAGGATGAAAGAAAATCAATAGGATGGAGAACAGAGAACTGAAGAAGTACAACATATTTGTGGATAAAGAACACTGATTTATAAAGATTTTCTTCAGTTTGTATACAGTGACACTATTGAAATTGTTGTATTTCCAGTAGAGTACATAAAGCTGTCGATGTCTCATCTGCTGCACTTAAGTTACGCGGAAGAATATTGTAAAAATAATAAGAAGATCATTCGAAATTCGCAATAACGCCGGTCGAGATAAGGGAACCATTTTAATTCTGCATTTTTTGGAGGTAAACACTTTTATTGTATACTTCATTTCATCGAAAATATAGACAAAACTGTGTTGCAGTGGAAGATTGAAAAACATTTTTTAGCGCGCATACATTTTTTAGAGGTATGTATATTGCTTTTTTGTTTACTGGGTTTTATAGGAAATATGCTCAGCACTCCACAACAGCAATTCTGAAAATTATAAGACTGATGACTAGGGTAGCGATCAGGGATATTTTCTAGAAAAGAAGTTCATAAATTTTTTATATTGTTAAAAACTTTTACACATACATTTTCAGAGCTTTATATTTAATGTGAATACTCGACGGGGATAAAATATTTTGAGAAATCCTTGATTTGAAGGGAAAATTTAAACCTAATGAAGCACCAGTCACCCGAACGTTAAACATGATCCTACCAATCCTGGCAATCATTGCTCAAACTATATCTGTAATTAGCTTCTAAAAACTTTCACCCGAATTTCGATCTTTAGGTAATACAAGTCTAGGTGGATCTGGTGATGTCGCGTCAGGCTCCCGAGGAGGAAGACTGGGGTTCGATCCATTTGCCGGTACCAATGAAAATTTTATAATGTACTTCACCTGAGGCTTCGATGATTTGGAACTCACTTCAAATTGAAGGTCCCCTCAACGGCCTAATTTCAAGGGGATCATGCTTGTGAGTCACACTAGTCGACTTCGGAAGAATCGCTCCTTCAACCTTAGCCTGGCTAGGAAGACTATTAAATAGAGCAGTAGTTAAGGCTCACTTTGCGTTGCGATGAGGTCTGCGTCTTCTGCTCTGACATATAGTATGTTCCCAGCCCGGAAAAGGAGGCTGACGGGTGGTATAGGGGTTAAGGCTCACTTTGCCCTGCAAAGAGGCCCGCGTTTATGACTATGCCAAGCATCAACCTGGCACCCGAGAGGTACGTATTCAACACGCTGGCGTTGGCTTTTCAGCAGGAACGCCAGGGGGTAGGTGCACTTACCGCCAACTTACAAATATATTCATAGAGAAAGAACAGACATTTTCATGCCATATTCGTAGATTTCTCGCGTGTGTTTCCATCTGTTAATCACCCTCTTATCTGAGCTAAACTCTACGAGCATGGGGTAAGCTGAAAAATCATTAGAATCTTGCAAAGCTTATATGAAAAAACTTCGACTCTACAGGGTAGAGTGCTGAGTCCAAAGATGTTCAATCTTCAAGCATCCGTCATAGAGATATTTTTCCGAGATTGAGGTTTGGTTGGATTCAGAATGGATAGAAAAACGGACATAATCTTGCAGATAGATGCGGATGACTGGATAATTTTGGCTAAAACCAAAATTGATGCAATTAGGAAGCTAAATAATAACTGTTAGCTTCCGCGAGTTAACCCCATTTGCCGGTGTGTTCAGATTGAGAAGAAGTTACTTAAGTTGGATACATAGCAAACTTCTTCAAGACTACAGAAAAACTGAGCGTTATCTTATTATGAAGTTACCTTCTCAGTCCAAACGCAGTTTCGTAAAACTTGAAACTGCTTCTGATTACATCATTTAGTTGACATCTGAAGCTGATACGATTATAATAGATCCACATCAAAAGCGCCAACTAGGTCACCTATGCGGAACAGAGAATTTGATGCATATTTCTATGAAATGTCTAATCATTTCAATAATCATTTACTATTCCTCAAATACCATGCTGTAATTTCTAATCTACTTAGCTAACACGAACGATACGTGCATACGTATATAGGTGTGCTCAAATTAGATTTGATACAATTTATTTATGTAATATTGGCTCTTTTCTTTTTTTAAACTTTCATTTTAAGAGGCAATGAATGTACTAATACTGCTAATGTTTAAAACCTTGTATATGGAATCATTTACAAATAATAATACGCATACTTTCTATGATGATGTGCTTTTGTGGTTTTCTAACAAACATAATTTTTACAGAACAATTCACAGAATCGAAATGAAGCAATTTTTGAAATGATGAAACTAATGACTTTGGTAGAGGTTGGGAATTTTTGTTTCCTATTACATCAACCAATTTTCTTGAAGTCCTTTAAAGGAGCAACAGGTGACTTTCAGATTGATTCCAAAAATATTGCTTCCTCTAGACATTCCTCACTTATCCTTACCATGTAAATTTCTTGATCCCCAGTAGTATAGCAAGGCTTGATAGTTATACCTCGAACGGTCCAGAGTTTTATCTCTGAGTCAGAATCTCTGGAATTTTCTCTGAGTTCTTATACCGGGGTTATCATGGTTCAGATTCTACCTTAGAGTGTGCTCTTTGTCTAAGATAAAAATGAGTTTTATTTTTCCGAAATTATAATAATGACTCAATTAAGGCAGTATTTGGGCGTCTCGTTGCTCAGGTTATCATATTTATTGATAGTAGATTATACTTTTTGATGTATCAAATCTATTTATTTCTCCGAAGAAATCAAACGTTTTCCTGAATCAAATTAAGTAATGTATTGAGAAGAATTTTATCGTACTACACGATCACATTTATCTCATTCTAACACTGTATTTGATTGAAAAAGAAGAATTTTGGATTAAAGCTAACGGAGACTTAAAATTGGATCAAACAAAGTAGGTACCTTGCCAATTCCACAAAACTAATAGGGCATTTTTTGCTCAAAGGCTATTTTAAATAACTTGGTAACCTCCTTATGCATTGTACGATAACGATTTGGACCTTTCTCGTTAGGGGATATCATGATTCTAACAAGTCCTTGACGTATTTCACGAATAAAATGACAGCTGTCTATAATAGCAAGGTATAGTTTCTCGCCAAAGTTTGTTTCTAGTACCTCAACTTTTGCTGTATATCCCTTAAGTGAAGATTTGAATACCCCGTTCCTGAAGAAAATATTGGCATCATCAGGAAGATAGCGCCATGCTCGATGGACTAGATCTTTATCGTAAAACACTTGTTCTTCTGATGTAGAATTCTGTAAGAATTTATGAAGAAAGAATAAATTCATTGCACTCAACTGTTATATTAAAAGATGATGTTGATTAATATTATGTAGACAGAAGAGAAAATTCTCCACGCAAAAAATTTCTGGAATGATCAAACTCACGACATTGCGGATTTTTTGAATGCAAGTTCGAAAATGGTATAGAGTTCAAAACCTTGTGTATGGAAATATGTAAAAATATCAGAAAGATCAATGTCAAGTTCACGAAGTTGGTCAAGGTTTAAAGTTCAGAAATTTTTTTGTCAATGATCCGAAACCTCAAGTGTGAAATAATGTGAAATTAAAGAAATATAAAAGGAGGTGTCTCAGGTTTCGACCGCGTACAAAATTACGAATTTTCGATTAGCCCATCAGGTTCGATTAGTCTCCACAGTGGAGCCTTTTACTAAACACAGGCATCGTACTGGCCTGTATAATAACAACATAACCTTAAACCTCATTCTCAGGTCGATTCCGGAGAAGCGAACTGCAGCGTTTGTGAGATGTGGACGAAATTTGTAGTTTTGTACACGATCAAAAACGGAAACGCCCCTTCTATCATAATTGATCATCGAGAAAGAATCGAATCCATAATCAAAAATTTCTACGAGGAGAGTTTTCTTACAAAAACTAACACCTTCAGTGGGCTCAGGTCTTCTGAAGTTAAGCTGCAGTATTTGTAGCCTTCTTCAAACAATGCAGAGACGAAAAAATCATCCCAAAGTTCTTACAATTAGAAAATGGTCTAGGAACATTGAAATGCAAATCCATTTTAGGTAAAACAAGTTTGTTTTTCATAAAGGAAAGAATTCAATATACCAAATTCACTTCAGACGCTACTTCCAAAGAATATTAGAACTCCACCTCCTCCTCCTCTATCAAACTCCTAGATCTGACCTACCTAAATTAAGAAGAAAAACAGCAATCAAAGAACTTAGTCAGAATAATGACATTATAGTACAACTGGCAGGTAAATGCAACACTACATAAATAATGAATGAAGGAGATTACGTCTACAGATTCAAGGACCTTCTTATTGACGATATGTACAAAAAAGTGGGAAAAGATCACACTTAAACAACAGTCAACAAAACAAAAATCCTCCTATAGCACTCTAAACTTAACAAAGAAATAATACTCGAAATGGTACCCGCTAATCCTATTTCTCCAAGACTTCACGGACTCCAAAAAATCCACGGAAACAACGTTCTACTCAGACCGATAGTTAACTCACCAACTTACAACCTAGAACGCTTCCCAACCGAAGAATTGAATCCTTTCACTGGGAATTCTATCACTCACGTTCAAGATTCTTCTGACTTCATCAAAAAGATACAGCAGGTTCGCATTCAACCTCAAGACTCTCTGTGAGTTTCGACGTAGTATCCTTTCTAAGTTTCAATTAGTAAAATTTTCAAAACGACTTACCAATTAGTGAATTTATTACTAACGTGTTCAGTGAAATTTTCACAAACCACATTAGTAGTTCAAAGTCTTATATTCCATTAATAGAATTTTTTAAGTGGCTGAAGAATAAATGGTTTGTATAACGTATATTTGTAAATTCCGCTTTTTAAATTACGCGTGCTTTCATTCTAGTGGAAGTAGGTTGGCATAAATGGCACTTCTCTCGTTTCCGCCTTCTTCTCGCGTTAGGCGTCTTGTGACTTGTACCATGCATGGCATGCATGCATGGTCGTCCATCGATGTGCTTGCCGTTTTCGGAGTAAGTTTAAGTCGTTTTGTACTGTGTGTATTTTCCCGCACATCACAAATTCCGACATAAATCCGACGTAGCTTCACCACGAAAATCGTGCTGTTAGGGTCATTTGTTTCCAATGGAGAGGGATTTCGATAATTTCCGAAGTTTTGTGAACTAGGAGAATATCGAAATTTCAGACGCTTGTGTAATTTTACGAATTTCGAGAATTCCAGGGTATTCATAATTGTGAGATTTTTAATTAGGCAGCACTTGGGTGGTCAGTTGGTCGTGGGGGCTAAGGCATGAGCTTTGGACCCACGCTACTGTCTGATTGTGGGTTCGATTCCCGCCTCGC
>WSXT02026678.1:0-28691 GCA_011762715.2 Neuroterus valhalla | reverse complement strand
TCTCCTCCCCCTTTCATGGTATTAACAGACTTCTAAGAGATTACAATATTAAGACTATCTTCAGAACTGATCACAATTTTTACAGATATATAAAATTAGGCAAGGACAAACTAGGACTCTCAGATCAAAGTAATGTGATTCATGCAATTACATGTTCTTGTGTATTAGCCAACATATAGTATTAACACATTCAGGTGACTCTAATGCTATAGAATGGAATGATGTTGAAACCTTACACAAAGAGAATAATTAGTTCAGACGTTCTTTCGCTGAGATGGCTTTTGTTAAAGCTATGAACTTAATGACTTATTTGAACTCTTTTTAAGATTCATATATGTGACGTGAAATGGGGAAAGTCGGCTTAGGGCCAAAAACGGATTTTCGGGTTTTTATTGCTTCTTACAAATGAAGATGTGCCCGATCGATTGATGCAAACGCGAAATTTCTATTATAAGAAATTAGCCTGTTATTCACGCTCAAAGTTTAGAACTCCATTCTCAGCCCTCGAACAACCACACTCTGAGCCACCGTATCAGTAAATTCGGGTGACTTCGGCTCTTGCCCGGCTAATTAAAGAGGGATCAAGAAATACTTTCCCTGTCTAGTTCCCGAGCGCTTCTGAAGTCACACAGACAGTAGGATCAGAGTGTAGTGGTAGACAGCTCACTTTCTACCTGTTCCTCCAGACTTTCCCTTCTACCCGAAGATCGAGTTTTAGACCTGAGCCCCCTTTTCCCATTCCACAACACATATGATGTTGATGTATTATTTACTGTTGGGTTCTGGACGGGATGGGGTTCTGCTGTGTAGACAAAAGTAGACCAGATACGTACTGATCCTGATAGTCCTTTTTTTGCACTTATTGGGGTACCAAATGTAACCAATTCGAAACGCTTGGAAGATAACACGAACAACAACAATTGAATCAGAACAAGAACTCTTTGCACTCGCACTTGCCCTAATGGCGCACCAACACTTGTAACACACCTCACTGGCACTTGCACTCACTCGTAGCGTTTCGCCAAGATCCACGGGAAGCGTTCGGTTCCAACGGGGGTGAAGTAACAACTGCCCAAAAAGCCGAACCCAGTCGAGTTAGGCATCGGAGCAGTGCCAGTAGACAAGCCAAGCACTGGAGTCGAGGCGGGGTAAGAGGCAACGAGGGGGAGATTCAAACAACCCGCCCGCCTCGTTCCTAGAACGAAACGTCACTGACCGCCGCCCGCCAAAGATGACTCCCCCGACGGCGAATGATTATGGGTCTCCTTCGCTGATGTTTGGGCGATTCGCAAAAGGGCCAGCTTCACAATAGGCCGAACATACTCTCCAGTGCAGGTCTTGACGCTGGCGGTCCGCACGAGTCCATCAGATCCCTGATGAGTGTGAGTAACGCGAACGAGAGGCCATCTTCCGTTGGACCTGATGAGAGACGAATCCAAAATGATCACGAGATCTCCAACGTTCAGATTCGGGCGCAAACGGCTCCACTTGGAGCGTTGCTGCAGAGTATTTAGATATTCGCTGCTCCATCGCTTCCAGAACTGATCTCGCATTTCCTTGCCAAGTTTCCAGTGAGTCAGCCGATCAAGATTTGGCGCCTCGATGGGAATCTCCGGAAGGACTCCGAAGAATTTTACCCCAGCTTCCCAAAGTCCTCCAAAGTGGGGAACAGCAGGTAGGATGAACCGCCACGTGATGCTCTCGGTTGCCATTGAATCAGCGACGCAATCCCAGTCTATCGTGCCAAGTGCTTGTCTCATTTCTAAATCAGCGCGATGAAAGTGAGTTGCATTATCACTCCACAGCTCAGCTGGTTTTCCACGTCGGCCACAGAAGCGGAGCAATGCCCCTTGCAGACTTTCTGTACTGAGATCACCCACAGCTTCCAGATGAATCTCCTCAGAAGCCAGGCACACGAATACAGCCATGGATGCCATTCGGATCGCCGAACACATTGAGGCCTTTGAGTGGGCTGTGAAAGGCGTCAGTCAATTCCTCTGCCGTGATGGGAGACAGAACTGGTACGGTGGAAGAGTGCTTTGGTCGCAATCTCACCCAACGACGGAGGCGTACTAAGAACCGCAGTAGTACATTCAAATCTGAAAACTTGTCCAGAAGCCCATCGGCAGGAGTGGGTGAAACGTTCGTATCAGCTACGATTTTCCCCAACGTTGACTGAGGCAAAATTGATGGAAGTGTGTGGCCAATAAGAAGATGACTCGCGCAGCCAACCAGGCCCCTCAAACCATGACTTGTCATGGATAAAAGCGGTCGATTCGTATCCTCGAGATGCCACGTCCGCCAGGTCAAGCTGAGACGGCACGTGTCTCCAAGTGATCGACGGCAGGATTTGTTAAATGTGGCTCACGTGATTATTGATCAACGAATTGCCCACGGGTATGTTGGGGTTAAGCCAATGAAGTACGACCTGAGCGTCACAACAACCATAGCACCTCTCCGGAGGAACGCACAAGACATCGGCGATGGTGCGAAGCAGTTTACTTGCGAGCGAAGCAGCTCGAAACTCGAGCCTTGGAATCGGCATCCTGGGCTCTGATCGGGTTGAAGGTTGTAGGCCCTTGATCGAGTTCAGTTTTGTTTTGGCGGCCAGCAGTACCGTGGACAAATGATCGCCTGTGGATACGACTCGCGCATACACGACCGCGGCCATTACTCGTCGGCTGGCATCGGAGAAGGCATGGAGTTGCACTTGGCTAGAAGGACTAGTTTGGATCCAGCGAGGCAGAGTGACGTCAGGAACGCACGACAAATTCTTCCTGAAATTATCCAGCGCCGCGCCATTGAAGAAGGCAGCTCTTGGTCCCAATCCAACCTGGCCCGCCACAAATCTTGCATCAGCATTTTAGCCAGCAAGGTAACAGGAGCGAACCATCCGCACGGGTCGAAAAAGCTGGCTACAGCTGAAAGGATCTCTCTTTTGGTCGTTTGCGTCGCGCATATCGAAGGCAATGTCAACTGGAAACTGTCGTCCTGCGAATTCCACAAGATGCCAAGCTCGTTCACTGGAAGATCCTCACTGATGCAGATTCTAGATGGTCGGAGACACTCACCACTTGAAAGACCCTGCAAAAGATGTTGATTGTTGGCAACCCACTTGCGTAATGGAAATCCTCCAGCACTGAGTAGCTGTCTGAGCTGATCTCGAAGGTAAAGGGATGACTTAATGCTGTCTGCTCTGGACAGAATGCCGTCGACGTACCTGCCCTTCACTAAAGTCTTCACCGCCTCTGGATAACATTCCCCTTCATCGATACACAACTGCTGGATGACTTGAAGTGAAAGGTAGGGTGCGCAAGATTGGCCGTACGTAACTGTGAGCAATTGGAAGTGTCGAACAGGCTCTTCTGCAGAAGGACTCCGCACGAGCCGTTGCAAATCCACATCGCGATCATCGACTCTAATTGGGCGATACTTCATTTGATATCAGTGCAGAACACGAAGCGCTCTTGGCGCCATCGGATTATCACTCTCCAGGGTTACGTTTGTAATTCTAGGCCAGTAAATAAGGCGTCGTTGAGACTGTATCCAGTGGAAGTGAGGGGCGAAGCGTTGAAAACGACCCGAAGCTTGGATTCTTGATCCCCCCTCTGCCAGATGCCAAGATAGGGGGTGTAGTGGACTGGTCGATCACAGTGACGAATCTCCGGGTTGCTCAGCTCGCGCATGTGGCCCAGTTGGAGATATTCGTTCATGAACTCAATATAAGCCGTCGCCATGTGAGGTAATCTTCTCATGCGTCGGTGCATTGACGTCAAGGCTGCAAATGCGCCCGGAAGACTTTTGCTGAGAGCGTCGACAGTGTCGGGTCTGGCGGGCAGCCGTGAAATGTAACGACCATCCAAATCCCGGCGATGCTGGTTGAAATGCTTTTCCCAGTGCTGGTCGTTTGACGATTGCCTCGCAATAATGGGAAGATTCTCTATTCCCCATAATCGCTGCAGTTGACCCAAAAATTGGAGGTGCCAGCGAGGCGCTGCTCTGGTGAGCTGTGCGAGGCATGAATGGGCTGAAGGTTGTCGGCTTGAAGTGAAAGTCCGCCCAAAGATAGTCCAACCCACTGCTGTCTGTTGTGCGATCAGGCCTGCTTGACTGATTAGGCCTGGCCGTTATATTTCAGGAAGCACGTTGGCACCCATAAGCAATTCGACAGGTCCTGGGGTCTCGAATCCCTCATCCGCAAGAATCAAGTTCGGCCATTGAGTTCGCACCGTTGTTAAGAGACGGGCTGGCGGAGTCGACAAGCCAAGATGCTTTAAACAATACGCTTCGAACAGAACTGGTGTAGTTGAACCCGGTATATGTAACTGCAGTTGAGTTTTAAGGCGTGCTCGGTTAGCGAACTCCCCACCCACGCCAGTGATGTTCATCTCATGCCTCTCCAAAAGGGCGCCGCCCCTGTGAGCAAATGCTGTAGATCAGGAATCGGCGGAAAGTTCGCCCTCAGATCTCGAGCCTCGATATGAAGGTTCCCCAGCCTTGAGACGCTTGGATGAACGGGCGTCAGGAAGTAGTGCTCCTTCACGTTCCGAGGCATTCCCATGTAACAGCGTGTGGTGTAGAGCTCCGCAAATTGAACAGCTCCCACGAGATGGACAAGTCCTGGCGGCGTGATGCAATTGAAGCATAGTCGCGACTTGCTGACAAGGTCTCGACGACTCTGGAAATCCAAGGCAACAAATCTCTCGCAGCGACCTGTGTAGTGACTCCCCCCACAGCAGCCACAGTTCTCGTTGCCTTGCGTGGCGAGCGTTTGATACTCTCAAGCTTTTGTTTGGGATGGACCAGGAGACACGAATGATCGGTCAGCAACTGCGCGGCTGCCTCTGTTGCTCTCCATTGAGCTGATTGTGCGACATCGACGACTCAAGAACTCGAACAGTGAGTCGAAGGTGGGCATTCCGGTTGGCTTCATCGGCGGGTTGGTCTCGAGCTTCTCCATGTCCTCCTCCCATGCTCGTCGAGTGAATGGATCCATGCAGCTCATA
The DNA here is from genome assembly GCA_011762715.2 of Neuroterus valhalla. Taxonomy (NCBI): domain Eukaryota; kingdom Metazoa; phylum Arthropoda; class Insecta; order Hymenoptera; family Cynipidae; genus Neuroterus; species Neuroterus valhalla. Next base: position 23,685 of record WSXT02026678.1, on the reverse strand, counting down.
GCCACGGAGATGAACCAATCATCCCAGTGCTCTACGGGACGAGCCAAAGTTTTGAGTTGCTTTCGATGCCATTCCAGTGTGTCGCAAAGGTGCTGTAGTTCTTTGGACAAGCAGTCTCGGATGTTCATAGCGTGCAACGAGCATCTCCCATACCGCAGTGTAGTTGTCCCCTGTGACAGGAAATGAGTCGACGGCCAGCTTCGCTTCCCCTCGTACATATGACTTCAAGTAGAAGAGTTTTTGCACATCCCCAAGTTGTTGGTCGTTGTGAATAAGCGCCTGAAAAGCGTCTCGAAAAACCTCCCAGTCCTTTCTTTGTCCAGAGAATGTGGGAACTTCCATTTGAGGCAGGCGTGCGCTCGTCGATCCTGATCGTTGCAGGTGAAAACTCGAGTCGAAGTGGGAGTCCCCGAAGTGGCGGGGGACAGCCTCTCACGAATGTCATACAACCTGGACTGAGACTGAATATATGCTTGTTTTACTTCAGTGTAAACGGCTTCCCCGGAATATCTATCTTCATCCACAATCTCGCCTTGAAGAAGTATCAGATGATTGCTCTGAAAGTCCGCCCAAAAAGAGCCCAACAGCTCTAGCATTGCCTTAACCAGGCCAATCGTCCATCGCTCGTCAGTCAAGAACCACTCAAGATGTCGACTCGAGCTCAATTGGGTGCATGGCCGCTTGAGCGAGGAACATGAAATTGTGGGCGATTTCTCAGATTCTCTTTTCTCAACCTGAGGTAGGGAGAACCGATCAGTCACTCCGCCATCATCACTTCACCCTTCCCTATTTCGACTCAAGCTGCATTGGGTGCATGACCGCTTGAGCGAGGTACATAAACCGTCCACTTGTCACATGGTTTACTTCTCGACCTCCGGGAGGAAGAGTTATTGTTTTATTATTTTTTTTGTACTTGCATAATGGTGGCAGATGATCCCAAATATTGACTGCTCAGCTATATCCAATTTATTTCGATGACTCCCATCCACGAAGAACCAAGCCAAGTGCTGCTTAACTTCAGTAAACGAAGAGGAAGACTGCAAAAACTCCAGGCGTATTCGGCTCGAAGGACCAAATGTTGGGTCCTGGGCGGGATGGGGGTTCTGCCGTGTAGACAAAAGTACACCAGATGTGTACTGCTCCTGATTGTCCTTTATTTTGCCCTTATTGGGGTACCAAATGTAACAAATCCAAAACGCTTAGAAGATAACACGAACAACAACAATTGAATCAGAACAAGAACACTTTACACTCGCACTCGCCTTAATGGCGCGCCAACACTTGTAACACACCTCACTAGCACTTGCACTCACTCGTAGCGGTTCGTCAAGATCCACGGGACGCGTCCGGTTCCAACGGGGGTGAAGTAACAACTGCCCGAGAAGCCGAACCCACTCGAGTTAGGCATCGGAGCAGTGTCAGCGGCAAACGAGGCGGGGTAAGAGGCAACAAGGGGAAGATTCAAACAATTTACATTAAAACTTATGTCTAAAATTTGTAATTTTTTTGGTTTTCAAATGTTTATACTTATGATATGTTAATTTAACAATTAGAGCGTATTTCATTCGCCGACTTTATAAATCATCTAATTGAATCTTGGCAGTAGTCGTGTAACCGCAACTGGAATCCATATTATTCTCAGGTAACAATTTCATATGAATTATGTATATCATTATTTTTCTCTTATAAATCTTATTACACAAATTTCACTTTTACCGTTTCTTATTGATACCCTAAATTCATCCTTCTTTTTTATTACAGATTTGTCTAAGATTTTTTTATATTAGAACACTCACACAATTTCAATGAACTGATTTGGAACAATTTTGATTGGCATTATTTTTACTTGAGTATTTTTCAACTTTCGTAATGGTTGTAATGGTGAGCATATGAATTCAGTTTTTTACGAGGTACGCCGTGTGGCGGCAGCTTAGCCACCACGGAGTAAATATACTTTTTTATTACTACTCTTCGGTTGACTAGTTCATGCGTGCAAGCGTAACAAATAAACAAACAAACACACATTCGCATTCATGATAGCAGGCCCGTCGCGAATTTGCTCGCGTGTATATTGAAAAATCAATTAATTCTACTTTACAAAAATAATTATCTAGACAGACTTTGATGGCGTTAGTAGCGCCTGATACAGCAAACGATGGGCAGTGTGTGCACTTTGGGAATAATATAAAACTTTCCGAAAATTTGAAATTCGCCACTCATAACACTTCATTATTAGTCAGATTTTTGTTCATCTTTCCAAATTCGAAACACAGTAAAGCACAACGTAACAACATTACCAGCTAATTTAAACAGATAATCAATACATCGGATCGATAGATACGACAGTAATCTCTAAATACGCAAGCCGTCTCCGAAACCAACATGGAAACTCAGCAGCCTAGCCAAACCGCATGCGCCGCTTTCGAGAGCACGTTGAAGCATATACTCCGCGCTTGCGCTTTGGCATCGGTGGGCTCGGTTTACTAAGATTTCTCAAATTGACATTCATCGTCGTTTTTTCAAAAACCACAATAATTCAAATGGCCTATGTCACCAAGGAATGATCCTTGATATTGTGTCAACGCATCCTTAAATTCGCTTTATTAGTTTTCTCGTTTATCTGTTACGAAAAAAAGGTATTTAGCTTTATATAATAGTATAGATATAGATACAGATATAGATGGTGTTATTGTTAGGTTCTATTTTATTGCAATCCTTAGCAATAGTGTAATTATTTGTTAGTATTAGTCTGATGAGGGAATTTGGTACAATTCTGAAACGTTACAAAATAAACCGCTAATTTTGGAGCAAGAATATAAAGCGTTTTTTGATCTGGAAGTTATCGTTGACTCTTGTCATTATTCATGCAATTTAAAAAACTGAAGAATGGCAAGGCTGCTGATGTGGATAGTATTACCTCTGAGATGCTTAAGAGCGGTGGCGGGTATTTGTTACTGTCTGTGTGAATTTATGAATATGCGTACTGCGAACAGCGAAGTGCCGAGTGAATCAAGAAAGATTATTGTCCCGATCTACAAGGGAAAGGGTGGTCAAGGCGACTGTAATAATTATAGAGCGCTTAGCCTACTAAGTACTGCGGCCGAAATCTTTAACAAAATACTTATTAGCAAAGTCATGGGAGTAACAAAGGAAGGGTTCTGAAAGTTCAATGTGGATTTATGCCAGAGAGATCATGTGCCGATCAGATATTTAGCTTGAGACAGCTCACAGAAAAAGCCTAAAAGTAAACGAAAAACTTTCCCATTATGATGTTAATGTTTTTGTCTACTGGTCTTATAAATATTAAAATAAATAATGATTTGAATATTGTTTTTCAAAATTGTGAAAAAATGACTCTCTACCTCCGCTGGGATTCGAACCCAGGTCCTACAGATTTCCGGTCTGATGTTCTAACCCACAAAGGCACGGAAAGTGCAAGATTCATTTTTCACAACCCCCTACAAGCCCATTTCGACGAAACTGTTATACTTGTAGGAATTTTCATTCTTCCTATCAAAGGTATGAGATCAGAGGGAAAGTTTTCGAAGGATTTGATGATGTCGATTGTGCCAAGGATTAGTACTTTCGTAAAGAGAAATACTACGTCGAAACTCACAAAGATGCCCTGAGGTTGAATGGGAACCTTTTGTTTCTTTTTGATGAAGTCAGAAGAATTTTGAACGTAAGTGATGGAATTTCCTGTGAAAAGATTCAGTCACCTGCAGTAAGGTAGCGTGCTCGGTTGTAAATTGGTAAGTTTTTTGCGCTAAGAATCGGTCCGAGTGGAACGCTGTTTTTGTGAATTTTTTTGGGAATCCAGTAAAGTCTTGGAGAAATAGGATTCGTGGGTATTAATTTGTATGTATTTTCATCTAGGAGGTCTTCTATTTTGTTGACGTAATCTTCTTTATTCATTATTACTGTAGTGTTGCCTTTATCTATTAGAAATGATTTAGAACTTTTAAAATTTTTGTCATATCGAAAAATTTCATTCGGGTAATTTTCTTTCCCTATCGATATCTTCAATAAGAAGCTATTAACAATTTACAGGATCTTATAGGAAAATTTCATAATTCTAAAAAAGATCTGACTCTTAGAATTTTGTACGTAAGTGGCAAATTTCAGTAACCACAAAAAAAATTCTTTGAAATCATATAGCTCTCTCAATTTTCATCAAACTCGGAAATTTCATGAATACAAATTTATAATTCTTTTTATTATATGTCAGAACCTCTAAGCACTGAAACTCTTGGTCTTTTTTTTAGTTCCAGAATTTTGAAGATCATCGAACTTTATCGAACTTTTCGAATTTTAATTAATCCAATAATCTCATAGAGATCATTTGTGCGTCTTCCTGTAATCTACTGAAAACTTGAGAAAAAATTTTGAAAATTAGAAAAAATGTATTTGAAATTCAAAAAATGCACAAAATTTTACAATTTTAGTAGAATTGATCTAGTGAACGAACTTGAACTCTATCTTAGGACCCCTATACAGTGAATCACACATACAAATTTTCAACTTTTATGGATCAACAATATGCCATTGGAATCAGCAAAATTCGTAGATTTAAATATATTATTTTTGAATCGTTATCTGTAAAATTAGGACAAATTTATTTCCCGTATTTGGACCTGCCGATGAACAAAAGACTCCAGCCACGGTAAACTCACCCAAACTGAGCTCGGCTTACAGACCGAAAAGTCACATGAAAAATAAGGCTGGGTACATAGCCTGACCACACGTGAAAACTGAGCAAAAAGTTTGCCGACCACTAGCTTAGGTGCCATTTGACCGACAGGGTAAACTATATTTAGAATTTTCCCGCCTCGAAATGACGTAACTTGCACATCCAAAACGACAAAAATTCTGTTTACAGCGTGCCGGTTACACTCTTCCTGGAGGGACTCTAGACCTAGCCAGTGGTAATAAGATTGTTTCTGACACAACCTTTCACTTAATACTAAATTAATGTTTACTTAAGAAAAATATACCGCTTTATGTTTTTTATGGAGTTCTTCTGAGTACTTGGTCACATCTTTTATGAGGTCACTGACTTTCTGGGCCATTTGTAAATGCAGGCCTGCCAACTTTTCAAGAACGCCCTTCAATGATAACCACACAGGTGTAAATGTTCCTTGCATAGAACTGCTGTTGCTAACTTGCTTTGCCAGTTTAGTAAGAAGCTTGTAGTTGTTTTCTTCGATAGCAGAACGTTCTCGGAAAAAATCAGCCAACTCTTTACTTGCCACAACACCATGCTTCATATTATGGTAGAGCACATCAAACCCATTATTCTTTTCACCCTAAAAACAAAGTAATATTTTGAAATATAATTAGAAAAAAAATTGAACTGCTATAAATAATAAGGATAAACGATATCGGACAATTTACATTACGGTCAGTCGTATGAATAAAATATCTTATCTTTGACTATTTGAAAGAATCAATGATCTTTTTAACGAATTTTTGAAAAGATTTTCTGAAGGAAAAGAATCTGCCCGCTGAGTTTGCGCATTTTTATCGCATGCTACGCGCTCTTTCTCCGTAGTTCCCTACATTGATTTATATACCTTTTAAAATTGATAAGCGAAACTTCGGCTACTGTAATTCAATGATCGTAAAATGCATATTGTATTGATTTTTGTACCTCATTCCGGCACTGCTCATTCAGACACTGTAAAATAAAATACAAACTTCATTTTTCATTGCTGGCTACACTGAGGAATATATCATTTCAATAAACGTATTTTATTATAATCCATAATATTTATTGGTATTAAAACAGGCGTCATTTCACGATCTTGTTCTTGTTAGTAAACAATAAATGAAAATGAAATTGTCCTGCGAATTTTTTATAAGCCGAACGCTGCAATAATACGCTTTGGTGATCCGCAGTGAGACTTTGCTGAAAAAACTTAAAGAATCAATTGAAATTAATAATTCAAGTGGTTTGTGATCTTGCAATAGTATTTTCGATGGTTAAAGGGAAAGAAAAAATAAAAAAAGCTATTGTAAGAACTAGATTTGGACGAAATCGGAATTTTCAAACGAAAGCCACTTGTCCTATATAAAACATGGAAATGAGAAATTAGAAGAAAATGCTTCAGTGATTGATTTGCATGATTATAATATGTGTTTCTGGTGTCGTTTTTCTATTTTTATAATGCATCTTACTCAAAAATAGTGTACAGCAATTTGTACATCTTTCAAGGATAAACATTCTTTTTCTATCAATTCCTTCGTATCTCATATAGCTTCGCTGAAAATCGAATAATTTTACTTCAATTAGAATTTTTCATCATATGTATCTTACAAGGAAATATAAGGAAGCAAATTTGTAGATCTTCCGGGAATAAATCATTTTTGCCCTTAACATTTTTTTTCGTATATTGTAAGTTTGTCTGGAATACGTAATTATCCTATATTAATTGGTATTTTTACGCTCAACACGGAAAATATAGGCCCCCAAAATGTGTACCAATGGGCAAGCGAATCGGATAATTCTTCCAAAAGTTATCTGGTATGCAGAAGATAACGAGGACAGAGACCGTTGTTTAACCTATTTTCCGGATTCAGGATATCCCGAAACATAGAGATTTCATAACATCCGCGAAGTTAAATCTTCACATAAAACCAATACCTCCTCATTGAAATGAGAATGTAATCATGGATACCATTTGCGCAAATTGTTCTCGACTTTGTACTATATGGTTGCAAATTTGAATCCTTACACCCACTATTATTGAGAAGTTCTTTGAATATTTTTTTGTTTACTGCAATAAATTTAACCTCCGAGGAACGCACACAATCTACTTTACTATGGGCGTGATTGTCAACGATGCAAATAGGAAACATAGTTTGGACAACTAGTGCCATGAACTTGCGGTGGTCGTCTGGCCACCCTTTACCTCCCTGCCCTGTGCCCATCCTTACCAGAATTAGATTACTCACCATATTTCCTACGAAGCTGTCTTTGTTTCATTCGATTGATTCGTGTTTCGTATTTTTCTGATCACATTTATCGGTGAAAAATAACGTAAATTACATTAGTCATGAAAATCCATATTCAGAACCGGTTTGCTTGACGTCTAACGGGCGAACATGATTAGAAAATATAGGGCGGAAGTGACGCGACTACCGCTAACCGTATACTCAAATATCATTTGTTGCATACGTTTGCCATTTTCTGTCTGGCAAAGTTTTGTGTTACCGATTGAGATGATCACCCCCATGATCTTTACTTGCCTGGTACGCGCATGCGTAGTTATCCATGCTACGGAATTGAGAAAATACGTGCCAAAGTTTCGACTTTCTGCAAGTTTTCACACGTAATTAATTCTTCTTGAAATCATTCTTCTTCTTTTACATAAAATCTGTAAGCTTAAGAGTGAGATTATCCTGAAGAAATGAAGAATTTTAACAAGATATGACAAATTCTCTTTTTTAACAAATTTATCGTTTTTCAAGTCTCTGAACATCAAGACTGCCTACGAGTAAAACACTTCTCTCCTTTTCAGTAAAATAGGATGAAACTCCCTTCAACAATTTGGTTGCCATTATTCTTCTCTCTTGACTAATAATCCGTTTCTTAGTTCAATTCAACTTCTTCATATTTCAAACTAAATTGTTTTTAAGTTGAAATATCAACTATTATATATTCCGTTGAAAATAAATTTTTTTTTTTTTGAAAATTTAACTACTTGGTTGGAAATTAGTAATGCCGTTCAAGACGGGAAAGGTTGAGACGGAGGTTGATGGATGGTCGATCACATGAGGATGAAGCGCTAACATTTGAATCATTAGCGCACAGAATTAGAGTAATTGAATGCGGGAACTCTACGAATGATCTTACCTATACATAATTATTAAATATTCTTCGCAAGATTGGCAAATTTTATTGAAAAGTACAAATGATAAAAAAGTTAATGCGAGTCCAGTTTACTCCTAGTTATTTCTTAAAATGCTTTTTTGCCAATCAATTCGCCTTCCGACTTAACTCTTATTCGAGGAGTTAACCTTACTTCTTTTACTTTCAGGAGAGTGCTCTCTTTTTCTCATTTCTTTTGCTATAACTGCGTGCTTTTTTGTCTGTTTTCAAGCACTGATTTTTTAATAAACCTCTCCTTATACAGTAAACGATTTAACATTCTCTCTGACATGGAAAACCAAAACTAAAATAAAAAAAGCCCACGCGGTTTTCTGTTCTTCATAATATCGACCTTGGAGCTAAGTTTCCACTGTATGGGCAATTTCCCTTTAAAATATCAGATTCTTGCATTTCAGATGGAAAGAACCACACTGATGAGTTGCGAATCTTGTAAGTGCATCTTTCCGATTCCGGAAACCAACGTTGTTGATGAGATAACATGATTCGAAGCAGTCGAAACATAAGGGGTAATAATGTTTAGTGTCGTAATGTAGCTAATCGAAAGTTGTAAACCATTTGTTCTGCACACTTCGATTATGACTTGGGCCATTTTTTTGTTTTGGGAACACGAATCAAATGGCCATGACGCGTATTTTGAGTAGTGATATCAATATGTTCTGCATCACTTTCGCCAATAACAGTTTCAAACTCAGAAACATCCTCGTCTCGAATATCATATCGTATTGCTTCAAAAGGTGGTCCTCTTGACGTACTGCTTTCGGTACTCTCTCCACGATTACAAGTAGTACGACTGAAAAAGTCTTTTATACTTTCTTGCTGCGCCATCACATTTCTTAAGGAAAGAAAATTCATCAGCTTTTTCGTCTAATTTTAGAATATATGAAAAAATTGGAGCCCCAAGAATGAGACTTCAAAGTTTTGAAACCACAGTTCGATGAACAAAATTCTCATTGGGGTTCGATTGGAAAGTAATTCTATCTTTCAATAATACGCAGGAATACCCGTACGTTATTTAACATCTATTTTTGAAAAAAATATTACCATTTAATTTAAAAGTACATATTCGAATAATAAATGCTAATGAATATCCTCAGACACAATCCAAGTGAATCCTAACGTAAAATATACCTTATGTAATTCTATAAATAGTAGTAAAGGCATTTGCAAAATCAACTTCAAAAACTTGATGTGAAAAAATTAATAAGACAAAGTTAATATACAAAAATTGTCGTGAGAAAGAATTTAATTTGGGAAAATTTGATATGGAAAATCGTAGGCGAAAAAATTACCTAGAATAAAAATAGCGAAGGCATGTGTAATAATTAAAAATTTAATATCTGGGGAGTTTTATAGAAGAGCTAGATATCACTAGGAATAGGATGGCAGCAGTGCGAGAGACTAGAGAGTCGAGGAGTTGAACGAGAGTCGTGGAGACGATAGCGTAGTTACAGATCAAAACCGAGAGCTTTATCGTAAGTCCGCGAGCTAAGTCGGGCCGTGGTGGCGAACTACAGAGCTACTGCGACAGCGAGCTTGGGAGTTGTATTCTCATGTATCATCTGTTTTATCCTTTTATAATAAACTTTGTTTTTCTTCAGTAAACCTTCACACATTACAAAAGTTCTTTATAGTGATATATTTAACACATGGATGATCAAAAACGTCATGATTCATACCTTTAAAGACAGAACGAATATAAACGTTCCTCAAATACACATATAAAAGTAATGCGTGTCTTTGAAACACGCGCTAGGGACGGAGTTTCGAATAAGTATGTCAATACGTCCTTCTCCTTAGCGAGCATTCGAAACTCCGTTCCTACCGCGTGTTTCAAAGACACGCATTACTTTTATATGTGTATTTGAGGAACGTTCATATTCAGTATTTGTTAAGCGACGGGAGGAACTTCGTTCCTTACGCGTGTCACTTGGACACGTTTATTTGTGTTTTTTCCCCTTTATATTTAACGTTATACTATGACTTATCAGTACAACGAAACTTGAATCGCAAAAATCGGACCATTTTTACTTCTATTACGAAACGATAATGAAATAGCGAAAATCGCAGAAGTAGACCAATTTTTGCTATTCCAACTTTGTTGTAAAGCCAATTACAATAAGGTACCAAATGTGTGAAAATTGATTGAAAATATTGCGAAATGCAAGAAGTTGTATTCTCGTAGAATCTATATGTCGTAAACCATGCTCCTCAAAATTTTAACCGGTGACATAAATCTCTTCAAGTAAATAAGTAGTAAGTAGGGGTGTTTGAAATTTGAACCGGTTTATTACTTCAATGCTAGTCTGTGAGAGTATATTAGGACCGTTGACGCTTCTCTTTCATGTCACATTTACAAAACAATTTTTGCACAATTTTCTACCAGCTAATATACATTCAAAATCCTTCATAATTATTATCAATATAACGAAACTTGAATCGCAAAAATCGGACCATTTTCACTTCTATTACGAAACGATAATGAATAGCAAAAATCGCAAAAGTAGACCGATTTTTGCTATTCTAACTTTGTTGTAAAGCCAATAACAATAAGGTATCAAATGTGTAGAAATTGATTGAAAATTTTGCGAAATGCAAGAATTTGCATTTTCGTAAAATCAATAGATCGTAAAAATGTCATCCGGTGGCATACATCACTCTTTTGACTCACAATGCTAGCGCTGCTTCAACTTTGCTCGTAAAAGTCTAAACCCGTATCATTTTTCAAAGTCAATAACGCTTCCAGCGTTAGGTCCGAGATGTTTTCTTTGTTACGGTAATTAATCACAGCGTTACGGTAATAAAAAAAAAAATACTTTCTGTAAAATCGGTCTCAACCCAAGAAATCTCTCTACCCTCGTATAAGGAACTTCGTTCCAATAACAGCGTTGTCCCTACGTTTGGATAATGTTTCTGCGATCGCTCAATACTTTATGTTGAAAGTATCGCTGGAAGTCTGAACTTGGAATTCAAGCTCGATTCACGTTCCACGTGTACAAAAGTTCGTTTGTGTAGTTTTATATCGTAATGTTTTGTGATTCAATGAGGTTATGTGTTTATAAAGTAAAGTTCACCTGCTCGCCGCTCAACTGTTCTATTAAGTAGCGCGTGCAAGTATTAGAGTTCGCTCATACGTAGAGATCCTCAAAAGAGTAGCTGAGATGGTGTAGCACTCATTCAGAAAACAGAAGATCTCAAGTCCGGAACCCAGCGGAGTGGGGAGGCGGTCCTTTCTTTCACAGAAAGTTGTATTTAATTTCCTTATATAAAACCATCACTTGACAAAATACCTTAAAGGGATTGTATGTGTTCATACTGTTCAGGGAAATACCCTTACCTTGCAAATCACAATTTTTGACAATAGACAATATTCAGAAGAAAGTCAGTTATCGCCAGCTAAAAGTTGCATTGGAGACTTCCGTTCCCCGCGTGAATGTTTAGGGACACAGTGCACATTTGATGAGAAGTTTTTGTTGGATATTGGCCGAAATTGAGTTGAGTAGGTAAAAAAAGTGTGTTATATAGTTATAGAGAAACTTCGATAAGAAGTTTTATTAAAGAGAGAAGAGAGGAAAGGAGCAGTGAGGAAACAGAAGAAAAGTAGTGAGCGAATAGATGATAACAAAGATGAGGCTGGACGGGCCTTGAAAGACCTGAATTCAAAAGACTTCCGTAAAATGATGGTAGAGGTGATGAACATGCTGGACATGAGACAAAAGGAACGAGGAACAAGGGAAAGAAATAAAACGCGAAATGGTGGATTTCAGAAAAGGGATGGAGCCTAGAGCAACGAAAAGAGAAGCAGGGAGAGCCAAGGAAAAGAGTAGAAGAGTAGAAGAGTTAGAAACTAGGATGGAAAGAATAAAAAACGAAATCCAGAAAGTTGAAGCGGGGAGATGGAGAAGGAGGATGGGAATAATGGAAGGTTGAGGAAAATAGAAAGGAGTACAAGAAAGGAAAGAAGTAACAGTATAATGAAAAAAGCAATAAGATTGGAGGAGAGAAATCTTAAGGAAGGTGTACGAGAATCGCTAGATAGGATGAATTCGAAGGTACTGGTAGAAGAAGATAAGGGTATAAGAAGAGATAATGGAAGGTACTTATATGGAAGTAAACAGAGAATAGAAGATGATTGAACACAGGAATAAAGGAATATGCAGTATAAGTTCAGAAAAAAAGCAAAAGAGGAGAAAAAGAATGGACGGGAAACGTGGGTTAAGTAAGGAAAAAAAAGATATATGGTGGGATTGAAATGAAGAGACAGAAAAGTCAGTAAAAAGTGCAGTGTTGGAAGACTGGAATAGAAAAGAAGGGAAGAGGAGGGAATAAAAAATAGTAGAAAGCAAAAAGGCAAGAAAGGAAGGGGTGAACTGAAAATATGCTACTGGAATGTAGCAGGACTGGAGAAGAAGAATAGAGAATCTATGAGAAATTTGGAACAGTGGGATTGATAGTGATGATGGAAACGTGGCTACATGGAAAAGGACGGGAAAGAGTGAGGGGAAGGTATCTAGCAAAGAAATTGTTGAAGTGCTTGAAAGAAATCGGATGGCTTATTATGAACGGGTCACATACATGTGAAAAGGAAGTAAAGGTAGAAACAACAGGAAGAGGGGATTGGTCAAACAAAGGAAAAGAGCAATTAAAAGAGAAGCTGAAGGATGTGAAAATGGGTAAGGGAATGTAAATGGAGATGGAAATATTGATGGGAAAAATAAAAAGAGCGATAGCGAGAACAAGCATCAAAGAAGTTAGTGGGGAGAGGGAGCGGAAATGGGTGAGATGAGGAATGTAAAGAGAATAAGAAGGATGTGAGAAAGAAACTAAGAAGATGAAGGAAAGCAAATAGTAGTGGAGATGAATGTAGAAGAAAAAAGAAGGAATATACTGAGATGCGTGATAAGAAAGAAGAGGAGGAAAATTTAAGGTTTGAGAAGAGACGAAAAAGGCTAGAACAGAAGCAGAGGTTTGGCAAGTAGTAAATATAAAAACAAAAAGAAGAATGGGAATAACCAGAATATTGAGATGGTAGAATGGAAAAAGTATTTCATGGATTTGATAGGAGGGGTAGAAAATTAAGTTAAGAAGTGCGGAAGAGAGGGGAGAGGAACGAGGACATAACAAGAGAAAAAATAATCAATGCTTTAGGAATAATGAAAGAGAGCAAAGCTCCAGGTCTGGATGAAATTCCAAGTTAAGTATGGGAATATGGGGAGAATGAACTAAAGGAATGGGCACGGATAATGTGCATTAGGGCGTGGAGAGGATGGGCCAGAGATATGGAAAGAAGGGGTACTGGTACCAATATTGAAAAAAGGCAAAGGAGAGAAGGTTAACGATGATAGGGATGTGACGCTGATGCTAACCTTGTACAAGTTATATGTAACGGTATTATCAGAGAAATAAAAGAAAGAAGTTGAGGAGAAAGAGATAGTGCCACAGAATCAGATGGGGTTTAGAAAAGGAATAGGGGTGATGGACAACATATACGTTGTAAATTATATAATAAATAGGAGGATTAAAAAGGAGAAGGGAGGATTGATAGCTATGTTCGTAGACCTAAAAGCGGCGTTCGATTCTCTGGACCGGGAAGAGAAACAAGATGTTATGGTAGAAAAAGGTATAAGGGAATGTCGGATAAAGAGAGTTTCAGAAATCTTTTGTAGGACAAAGCGAAAAATGATCGGGAGTTGTTAAAATAGGAAAAGTAAAGATACTGGAATATGCATATGTTGTCGTAATGATGACAGAAGATAAAGGGCGAATGGCGGATCTAATTACGGAGTTGGAGAATTACTCAGATGTGAAGAAAGTGAAATTAGATGTAGGCAAGGAGAAGATAATGAGGTTCAGAAAAGAAGGGTCAAGAAAAAAAGTATGGACTGGGTTATGGAAGGGAGTAAAGATAGAAGAAGTGGAAGACTTTAAATATTTGAGATACACCTTGCAAGCAAATGGAGATCATAAGGCACATGTAAGAAGAAGAATGAAAGAAGCGGAAGGGTTAATGAAGCAGGTATGGGGAATAGGAAAAAGAAGATTAAAGAAAGATTGGAAAAGGAGAATGTGGTTGTTTGATACACTGGTATGGATGGATTATGATGTGGAACAATGTGTGAGATGGACTCTAGGAGAGGATTTGAGGACACGTGGATACATGGTGGGAGAGGAAACGTAAAGGGAGAAATTAAGTATCAGAGCAGTGACGAGATTCGGAAATTTGACGAAAAGCTCAGAGAGGAAAGAGAGGGGAGTTAGCGGAAGAATGTCTGAAGATGGTCGAAGAAAGAAGAGGGAGGGGCGATTGAGTTAACGAAATGGGAAGAAGAATGAAAGAGGTTCCTTACAGATTGACATATAAGAGAGGGAATTGGAGTAAACTTCGAAGAATTGGAAGAAAAAGATAAGGAAAGTCAATTAAGAGAAAGATCGAGAAGAATTAGGGATTCAAAATATAATGAATGATAGAAGAAAATAAAAAAGGAAGGACTAACAAAATATCTGTAAAAGCGGTGGGGAGAAAAGAGATGGACAAGAATAGCAAGATTTAGATTGGGAACGAGGTCAAGGAAGCGACGTATTGGGAAGGAAAGAATAAAAGAAAGTGCAAAACATGTTGATGGGCAGCAAAAACATGGGAACATGTATGAGAAGGAGGCATGAGAGAATATTAAAACGATTACAATTTGTAATTAAAAGGACAAAGAGATAATGCTCAACTTAAAAACAATCACAATTAAATTATTCAAGATTAAAATTAGAATATTAGAACAATTGCAAATGGAAAGAATTCTGAATGTGATCCTTCGTTAACAAATAAAAATCGAATAACTGGAGACTGAAAGTGTTTGAAATGGACCAATTCCAAATGAATTCTTTCTCAATATTGGAATAATTTGGAATTATCAAATGTTTTTATTCAACAATTTCCAATTCAAAGATTGAACATAAAACAATAAGCATGAAGGTTATTTCAATTGTAATTTAATAAGTCTTCAAATCGACTCTGGAATCGTAACATTCTAAGAAAATTTATTTTTCAAAACGTTCGAGATAGAATAATTTCAGATTCAAAGGTTGAGACTGCACATTTCCGGTTATAAATTGGATATTTTCAAATTGGAAGGTTTCAAAATGAATAATTCCAGATTTAAATTTCAGAAATAGGACAACATCAAAAGTTCAAAATTGGGTGATTTCAAATGGGAAGAAATTTAGATTTCATAATTTTCACCCAAGCACTTAAACTCTTCCAATTTGAAATTCAATAAGTTCGGAATAAAACTCTGGAAATAGACTTCAGAATTATACAATTTTGAAAGATTTCAAAGTGGAACCGTTCGAAACTCATTCATTTTAGAGTCATTTTTTCACAACTTTCAGAAAAACAATATTTAAATAATCAATTATTTAAATATTGATGAGACCAGTAGACAGAAAAAATTAACATCATAATATTAAAGTTTGAAAATTGTATTTTTTTTTTTTGCGAATGAATAATGTAGATTTGAAAGCGTTACTCTTTTCATAATTAAAATTTAGAAGCTGGTTGTTAATAGAAATCATGTTAAATTGATAATATATGAATTCTTTTGCATCAGCTTCAAAATTTAATTGAAGACCAATATTTGACGTTTTCCTTCTTCTTTATTCATAACGTGTCCCCTACGGAAACGTGACTTCCGTTTTTCCACATACAAAAATTTTCAAAAACTTTCTTCTTTTCTCTCAACCTAACTTATTTCCTAATATGTACATATATACATACAAAACTCTTATCTTAACGCATAACGCAAGAGACGGGGTGATTGAGAGACGATGAGCGAGTGAACGACGAGTGATCAAGTGCTTGAGCGTTTATGGAGATTTGAGCATATGAGCGAGAGCGAAAAAGCGCAGCCTCATCTTATTCTACTTATTCTCACTGTACAATTTTATACATCTTATTTTTCTCTAAGACTTCTGTTTTCTTTTTTTTTCACTTCTCTTCCACCTAAACCTTTTCCTCTACACAATCATTCTTTCAATGTACCGCATTCGCTCCTATAGCTTCCTGCAAATCCCTTATCCACTCCTCCCCCTGTCCTTCCTACCCCAGAATCCTTACACGTTCTCTTGCCGGCTTCCTTTATCTTCTATTCCTCTCATACATCCTTTCCTTACATGTTCCCATGTTTCTTCTTCCAATTAACATGTTCTGCACTTCCTTTTATTCTTTTCTTCCCAATACATCGCTTCCTTGACCTCGTTTCCAATCTAATTCTTGCTATTCTTGTCCGTCTCTTTTCTCTCCGCCGCTTTTACAAATATTTTGTTAATCCTTCCTTCTTTATTATATTATATCATTTATGATATTTTGAATCCTTAATCCTTCTCGATCTTTCTCTCAATTGACTTTCCTTATCTTTTCTTCCAACTTTTCAAAGTTAACTCCAATTCACTCTCCTATAAGTCTATCTGTAAGGAACTCCCTTCCTTCTTCTTCCCATTTCGTTGACTGAATCGCCCCTCCCTCTTCTTTCTTCGACCACCTTCAGACGTTCTTCTGCTAACGCCCCTCCGTTTCCTCTCTGAGCTTCTCTTCAAATTCCCAAACCCTCGTCTCTGCTCTGATACTTGATTTCTCCCTTTACGTTTCCTCTCCCACCATGTATCCAGGTGTCCTCAAATCCACTCCTAGAGTCCATCTCACACATTGTTCCTGTAACCTTCCCATCTCTTCCCTTTCCTCCCATCCCCATATTTCTGCTCCACATCCTAATCCAGCCATACCAGTATATCAAATACCACATTCTTCTTTCTCAATCCTTCTTAAATCTTCTTTTTCCAATAACCTGAGACGGTTCAACCTATTCTCATTATTTTCAAATAGAGAAATAATTATTAAATTTAACCTTTTAAATTACAAGGGAACAGGTGAATATAAAAATAGATACGCCCGTGACTGAAAAGTTCAAAAGCAGGTGAGATCAAGGGATGATCCATAAAACCCTCGGTTCATAAGATCAATTGCGCGCGCCGTCACCTGAGGAGAGAAGGGATAGCAACGTATCAATGCAGGTAATATATTGATCCCGGTATCAGGATTCATTCACGCTTCTCGATCGAGGATCTACGAAGAAGGAAATTCTTGATGAGCAACCAACTGACGCACACGCAGGCGTGGTGAATGGGCATCATTCGTTCATGAATACTGCAAAGGATCAAGGACTACTATAATCTAAAATACTTAAATTTCACATTTGAATTTAAGGAGGAGTGAATTATGAGTTTGTGAATAACATATTTTTTTTATGCATGACTGTAACAACTTTGAACTTTGTCGTAAGACAAAGACCTCGTTGTGCATGATTCCATCTTTTTTTATGCGGGTAGTTCATCCACAAGCTCACACTGAAATGAGAACTTTTTGTGTTTTAATTTTTTGTTCAAATATTTGCGACTACAGGTTTGTTATCGCAACAACTTTGAACCTTGTCGCAAGACAAGGACCTTGTTGTGCGAGCAAAACTTTAGAAAATTGATTAGATTATTTTTAATTTCAAAAAGAGAACTTAGCTTGGATTTCTGCATCGTAACGACTTTGCACTTCATCTCACGATGAAGAACTCGTTGTGCGAGGAAATCTGAGCAGTTATATACCGCTTCCATAAACAAAAACCCCTCATGAGTAACATCATAAGGTAAGTACGCAATCATCTCTCCCTTGAGTTAACCCACAATCTTCTGTTTTTAAAAAAGTGAGTTTGATTAAAATGTTAATTTGTTAAATGGTAAGGGCTAGTTTCAATGTCCAATCAGTATTGCAAGTTTTAATGTCCAATCAGTATTGGAATTAATTTAATATTTCGGCTATCATCCACTGAACAGGACACAGTAAAGGCAAATTCAACGAGATTCTCAATGAATGTCAAAATCATTGAGATAAGTTCAAAATACAACATCACTATTACTAAAAATTAGTATAATTTTTAGGAGTTTCAAGAGCTTTGTATTAAAATTACTTGTTTGCGAGGATATGCACATTTGAATTCACAATATAAAATTATCCCCGGTTTAGTAGTCCTGAACCTCATTATCCTCTTCTTTCCTACTTCCAACTTCTGCTTACCTAAGTATTTCTCCAATCCTGTAATTACACCCGGCATTCCCTCTTCATTTTCTGCCATCATTACTATATAATTTACATATGCCAGTGTATATATATTTACTTTTCCCATCTTAACACCTCCCCATCTTATCCTGCTCATTGCTTTTCACAAGTCTGAGATCAAGATATCAAAAAAAAAGTGAACTCAGAGGACACCCTTGCCTTGCTCCCCTACAATCCTCTCTCCATACCCTATTGCATTTCTGAACACAAGCTCGGTCTTTCTCCTGTATGTCTTTCTCAATATGTAAAACAACTAATAATAATTCGTTTTGTTCCGGCTTCATTTGTGTCTTCCTTTTCCCCTTTTGTACTTCCCTTCACATTACTGATATTTGGTGGTGACTGATATTATGGATTGATACACTACCTTATGACGATTTAGCTATTTGTTGACATGATTTCGAATACGGAAATACGAAATACGATGCACGCAAGGAAGCTAGATACTCTGTACGTACCAGAAACAAAGAAAAAGCGATGTGCGATTCATAAGGTGTAGAATGGTCTCGAATTCTGGTCAGGAGTAAAAAATGAATCAAATGGTAGCTAAGAAATCGATCTAATTATGAATGGGAGAGCGGAACAACATGTCAAAAAGTATGGATGTGTATCTATTATGGGGTTAGAATGATAGTGGGGATGAATAAACTGTTTATTATAGAATGCTGCGCTTGTTGATGGTGACAGTAAAGAGACGAAAGATGCTTTTTGGGACTATTTGAGTGATAACATAGAAACATGCGATACCAACATGAAGAGCATGGGTCTCAAGAGTAACGTGAATAAAACAAAGATTATTGTGCTTGAAAGTAAGAAGCGAAAACAATATGCAGCATTGCCTCAGACAGAGAGAGAATAAAACAAGTTGATGATTTCGTGTATCTCGGAAGTTTATTAACTGCTGATGGGAAAATATATGCAGAGATTTCCTCACGCATAAATGTGGGTAGAATGATTAACGGCAGTGTGCGGGCTATTACTATAAGTAAAAATGTAACAAATAAAGCTAAAATTGCGGCATATAATTCTGTGCTTGCACCAACTGTGTTGAACGGTATCGAGACCTGGACATATCAAGAAAAGGACAAGAGCAAAGTCAAAGCTATCGGCCTGCCATTTCTGCGGGATATGTGCGGTAAAACGTTAATAGAGAAAGTAAGTAATGAGTGGGTTCTCAAAGAATGTGGTGTAGGAGAAACACTGTTTGACAAGACTGAAAGAAATTTGCTGAGATGGTTCGGTCATGTTGAGAGAATGGTTGCAGAACGATTAACGAAGCAAGTGTATTTAGGTAGGGCAGATGGTAGTGTACCCAGAGGCAGGCCAGAGGAGGGATGGACAGAATGTGTGAATAAGACCCTAAAGAGTAGAAATATAAAGAGCCGTAAAAGCACAAGACCTTGTATGAAAAGATGCATGGATGTGATAGAAGCAAGAGACGTATGCCAGGATAGGGATGTATGGAGAGCAATCTTGTGTTAGATAAAGAGTGAAACCTAAAACAAACGATTTTGGATAATGATTGGCACGTGTAAGGATATCGTTTAGTGAATTATATTAATGGCTTTGCGAAACTCTTTGCACGGGGTGTTTGCTAGAGAGATCAACCAGTGACCCGTGTCCGAGCGATGTTGCACAGGACAAGTGTGTCGTTTGAAAACAGAAACAGGCTGGACTTATTTTTGATTTGTATCATTTCATCAGGTCTTGCCTTTAATTTTGTATAAGCAACCTCGTGTATGTTCATCCTGCTCAATAATTTGATTGAAGTTTCTGTTTACTAAAAATGCTACGTCTCAGGCCAAGGTCTTATACTAAGAATAAGGATTCAAAATGGAATCAGGATTTTTTCTGTTCGCGAAAAACACGCAATGAGTTCTAAGACTGATCTGATACCTATTCCTGCTTCCTTCTCCTACACCAACTTTGCTCAAAATTTCCTATGTCAATTCAACTTTTAAATCTTTCTATATCAATTCCTTATTTTCCATTAGTACAACGAGGCTGGACTAAACGAGTTACATTCACCCCGAAAGGGACTTGGCTTAAAAATATAATAATAATAATAAATTAATAGACAGTTCAATGTTTTCTGCGCTCTGTATTACGCGTATAATATTTCTAGTTTTCATTATTTGCTGATAGAAGAATACTTAAGGATTATTCTGGATAGAATTTGAGGAAAAAATATTATGTTCCGCCAGCGAAGTCGTCGGAGAAGTCTTTATTACGGCTGACTTCTTGTAAAAACGTGAGGCCGTAAGAGGCCTCTGGATCACTTTGTAAAATGATGTCCACAGCATTCCGATCTTCCTTGTTATTCAGACAAAAAATTCCGCCATCCAATTCATCGAGCAACATACTTAATCCCGATTCAGCCTGTAGTAGAGTTGCGTACTTCTCACCACCTACAGATGTTGAGATGGATTCAACATGGCCTAACATTTTTTATACTTTGGTAACCAGAGTCCACTTAGATGCTACTTGACTTGAATCTTCCTGTTTGTTTTTATTATAACATTTACAAAAATACTTTCGTTTATCTTGCAGCTGTTATAACTGCCTAATTTTTTTGAATGAGCCTCGTAACTCTTCCCAAACTGTCAATCGCTTGATACTGCCTACATCTTTTTCCAAGACTTTTTGTACGTTATCATCACCATCACCATCATCATCATGCGCTTCATATTCCTTTCAGGAGTCTTTATCTATTTCACCGGCTCTCAGGAATTGCAACATACACTGCACACCCAATTTAAAAATATGCACACGAAATCAAAAATGCTGATCCTCCGCACGTTAATCCACATTATCAGCGTCTTGTAACAGCCTTTGTTACACTTCCATGAATTCTAGATTGGCTGTAGCGTTGTCGACAGTGATCCCCTGCAACGTTACACACAGATTTAACTCCTGCAAGATATTGAGGTAAGGGTCGCAATATTGAGAATCAAATCTTGTTTCAATAATCCAGTAGTGGCAGAAAAAAGATTCATAACACATTTGGAGGTATAGTTCTGGTAAAGAAATTGTGTCTTTTTTTCCTCAGTTTGTGTCAATTGTCCAAAAATTCAATTTTTACATTCTATATATGGTTTCTTATGAATGAAGCAAACACTACTTGCCCTATCAAAAAGTTAATTTTACTATATTTGTAGATCTTTTTTCGGTGCACAATTTTTGTTCATTCATATTTGACCGTACTTTGCATAGTTTGGTGAAAAAATGAAAGTTCATATTTTCAATTATTTCTCGTGTCCGAAATGTGCATTTTCGATTTTTTGAGAAAACTCAGAAAGTTGTGGAGATCATCTTGTAGGGTTCCCAAAAAGAACAATGTCTTCCCTTAACTTTTTCTCATATATTGCGTTGTTTGGCTAAAATTCTCATTTGCGTTTAAATTTTGGAATTTTGAAAATCCCATAAATCTGACAATTTTGTTCCCTTAAAAAAAAATCAGAAGGATCTATTCCACTTATTACTTACTACAGGAAGCCGTACTTAGAATTTTTAAATCTTGACAAAAATGGTCTCAAAAACTTGCAAAATGTTCTAACTTTTTGAATTTTTCTCCAAAATAGTTGGCTGACGAACTTGACCTTCAGTTCCAGATACTCAAAGAGTGCACTGTAGGCTAATCTATAAGATGGATATACGATTATATAAGATCGACAGACAGACAGACAGACATACAGTATACATACATACATACATACATACATACATACATACATACATACATGCATGCGTGCGTACGTACATACGTACATACATACATACATACATACATACATACACACACACACACACACACACACACACACACACACACTTTTTTGTCCAGTGAGAACGAAAGTGAACTGAAGGCTGTGAAAAGGTTGTGAGTAGAAGTCAGGAGGGAAAGTTGTATCAAAAGTGACGGGAGTGAGAGGGTAAGAGTCAGTTGGAAGAATTGTAAAAGTGAATGCGGGTTGAGTTTGAGGTTGGGGTAGACTTTGTGCGAAATTGGAGGTTTGCAGGAAGCTTGAGTGGTGTGAGCGTGTAGGAACTAGGGGTCCGCAAAAGGTTGTTACCGGCGATGATGGTGAACCGTCCCAGGAAATGCGGGTCGACAAGGAGAGCAAGGGCGAAAAGGAGATAGATGCGAGCGGTGACAGGGATAGTGACGTCTCACCAGGCGGGGCAGCTCTACAAAGATGGGATGCCAAAAGCCGAGAAAAGAGGAAGAGAGAAGATGATCATAAGGAAGCAGAGAAGGCGGAAGATTTTAAAAAGAGCAAATTAAAATGGGAGACACCGGAAAGAGGGGGGGGGGGATTTATATTAAAAATGATCAACGAATTAGGAGCCGCAATGCGTGGAAGACCAGATGATTTAAGTAGGGAAGGGATTGAAACCACCGAGGTTAAAACAATAACGAAAGACTTGGGAAGAGTGGAAAGAAGAGAAAGTATTGAAAAGACTGGATTCCGTAGAGAATCATTTGAGAGAAAATGCAGTACGTGGAAGAATAGAAATGTGGAAGCTTATTTTCTTTCAAGACTACTTTGGATCGTAGCATGCTTGCTTTATCGTTTTGCTTCTTTATTAGCCCTGTTGATACGAACGCTGTCCTCGTGTTTCATAAAGGTATATAACTTCAAGAGTTTTGCTCCGATTAACTTGAAATTTGAAAGCCATATTTTTTAAATGTTTCACTATAAGAAAATGCAAAAAAAAATTGACCCCCCCCCCCCTAAACAGTTTGCAACAATAGGGAGTAAATTTCGATAAGTTTTTAATTATATTTCTGCTACTTATAGGAGTTATTTATTCGTCTCCCATGTACATATTCAAGAATTAGTTCCTTGGGAATCAAATACAGTATAATCATTTTCCAAATAGATGTAAATTCTATAATATTTTCTTTCTTCATCTTCAATTTGGAATTTCAAAAGATAATCATTAAAAATAAGTGAATAATAGGTCTAATAATTATTATATTATAATAATATTAAGTCTCTTAATTTCTAGAAATGAAATTATTCCCAAAATATATATCTATCTTTTCAGCTTCTATTTTTGAAACAATTTTCATTATATTCCTCATAATTAATAAAGAAACATTGACCTTATGTGTACACTAATTGGATCCTACGTTAATCCGCAATCCACTTCTTTTCCCTTTCTACCTACCATGAACGGCCAGGAAATGAATAAAAACGAAGTTCCGGTTTTTTCGCGTTAGTGTGGAAAAAATTAAAAACACAGCAATTCCTATTTTATGCAGTTTTTTTCCGCAAAAACCGTATCAACCGACAGATGTCACTTTCGAGATAGATTACCGGTGTAATAAAATTAACAATGATAGCACTGGCCAGGGTTATTCATTCATCGTGCAGGCATGAAATTTTGTAAGTGTTCAAAAAAATATCTAGATCCCCCAAAAAGACTTTCCAAAAGGTAATTCCTGAAGATGAGAGAAGTTTTGATATAACGTATTCCAAAAAAGACCCAGACCTGTCCCGTACACTCAGTTGAGAATTATCTTCAAAGGTATGCCGGAAGATTTCGATATTTTAGTGAATCATAAAAAGGGAAACAATAATAAATAAATAATATTTGAAGTATTTTTCTTCATGAACTGGTTTAAATTTAATGCCGT
>WSXT02026667.1:0-13895 GCA_011762715.2 Neuroterus valhalla | reverse complement strand
GAGATTGTTTGATTAACATTTTTAAACTACTTATCTAAAGCAATGTTTAAGCAGGTTTCTACACTATGTTGACTTAAAATTTCAAACCTGTCAATGTTTTTTTGTTGTTTAATTATCATGGATCTTGAAAAGTCGGTTCTGGAATTCAGATTTTTTTTCACAAAATTTATCTTGTAATTAGTAGATTTCTGCTTGAATCCAGACAATTTTCACTACATTCATAAAAAATAGTTAATACATATATGTATATATTTATTTTGTTAAACGAAATTGTTTAATTAACATTTTTGAACTATTTATCCAAAGCAATGTCCAAGCGGGCTTCTACACCATGTCTTTTAAAATTTCAGGCCTCTCAATGTTTTTTTGTTTTGTTTAAATATTTTGATCCTAAAATCCATACCTGAAATTGGCTTGGATTACCTGATTTTTTTGAGTTCATGGACCTGCTCTTGGAATTCATTTTTTTTTTACTTGAATTTAGCCTAAAATTAGTCCAATTCTACCTAAATCCAGATATGTTTGACTGGATTTATAAATTTGAAACATATAAATTTTATTATCTTTTAATAAAGATTATTCCAATAAAATTGATACCTTAAGCTTCAATATTCAAGCAGTTCCCTACACAATGTTTATTAAAAATCCCAAGGCTCTATATATTCTTTTAGTTGTTGTTCAATTATTAGAATTTCGAAAATATGATTTCTTGAACAAAAATTGATAAACCAATTAGTTTTATAACACACGAAAGTCGAACAGTAGGGTCTAAGATCTATAATTGCAAACTGTTAGTTTTTATTCTAACAATTTGAAATAAAAAAATAGAAATAAAATTTATAAAGATTGAAAAAAGATATTATTAAAAAAATTGGTTCAATAATAGAAAAATATATTCACATAGAAAAGGATACCAAAAAGTATATAATTTTTAATCCCAAAATTCGAATTCGTTTTTAATGTCAGTTTCACGTTAATTAAACTGTAGGTTTTTTTCTAATAATTAGAGAAGCAGCGAATAATTTGAGATTCCTAGAATCAACCATAAACATAATGGTAAAATTTCCCTCACAGTTTTGAAGTATTTGGACTCTGAACCTAGGAGAGATCAAATCTGAAATGATAAATTATTTTTGTTTATCATTTATACTTATCTGTTGATAACGAATACGTAATTGATCATTTCTAATGAAGTATTCAACGATCTTAACTGATGACTGTTTCAGAGATAGAGATTCTGAAAAAATATTTGTTTATCTGTGAGTAATAAGTTGATTTTAAAAGTATTGATTTATATAATCATTATATTTTGTTATTTGTTGAAAGATGGATTCATCTCGTTTTCTCTTTTTTTCTATATGGAACTTTCTTGGGTCAGGAAGTGAGAATCTCTCCAAATAATTCTCGACTTACTGAACCAAACTCAACTTTCTACTTATGACTTTGGGTTCTACATCGTTACACATGAATTAAAATGTCGTGTGAGCGCACGATTTTTTCAATGGGAACAGTTCAAGGTTGTTCGAGAATGGTTCAGTCTCTACATTATTTAAAAATAAATTGAATCCAAAAATTTAAAGTTCAAAAGTTCGACGGCTGAACACAAAATATTATTGCAATTAATTTACCTTTCAAAACATTTGAAAACATTTAACTCTTAGTCTAACTAATTTTTATTCTGAATCTAAGTTGTTCATTCTTTCAGTCTTGCAATTTTTCATCTAATTCAAATAAATTTGCGGAAATTAGTTTCATTTCAGGCTGTGTCACGTCTTCCTAAATTTTCGGGACAACTAGCCAAGCTTATGAAAAACATTTGACAAGAAACGCGCACTTGGTTTATTTTATACCGATAGGAGATACAAAGTAACTTCCCTGATTATTAGAGAGCACTAACGGTCACTCAACTTGCACAGTGATTTGCAGTTACGGGACCCGTAGATGATGTACAATTTCACAGAAAAAAAACATTTAGCAAAAGTAGCACAATATAATTTTTCTCCAAGTTTTCAAAAAGTAAAATATATATGTTTCTTTATTTTACATTCCAGAAACGTATTACATTATATTCTAAACTGTGTAGTTTTTTGATAAAATTAATAACTAAGGTGTGGAAAATTTTAGTTATTATTATTATGGCGCTTCCCATCCTTAAATACTATTATATTTATAAAGTCGATTACACAGAAAAATTAATTCTTCTAAGGCAAATATTATTTTCCTACAATTTCCTTCTAAAAAACGAGACAGTAAAAATTGATTACATATTACGGTCAAAGTTCATTATGAGAGATTAATGCAGGTAATTGCTTTCAAAATAAAAAAAAAATACAAAAAATACAAGTTCTGTTAAATAAAACATCAGGCATGCTATATTCTAATAAAAGAGGGCAAAGCCTAATCAATTTTTTAGGATTTATTCAAATTTATCGAGATTGCATCAGATTATTTATCAAACAATCAAAATTGTAAGTCTGTTTGGAATTTCGAAGATTATAAGTCGAGGAAAATTTCGTAAAATTGGAAAAAACTATTTAAGAAAATATTTCTGATGCTATTATAATATCCCATATTTAATAATGAATCATTTCCGATTACAGTAATTCATTGTACTTTACAAAGGAAACGAATTCAAGTTTGCTTCGCAGTGGTAGTTGACACTAATTGTTTTCTAATCGACGAAGCTACATTTTCTTTACACATTTTCCTGATAGAACATTCATATAATTTGTTGTGTCCTGGGACCTAGCTAGGTTTATCTTTTTCCTGTGAAATAAAAAAAGAAGGAATTTAATGTTTTAAAGAAAACAGCTGCAAATTTAAAGTTTTTATAGATATTTGTCTTCTCTCTTTTTGATCTCCTTTTTTGTTCTCACAATTGTACAAGCATATTTGTACGCACAAAGTAAGAACTACTTCGAAAAACACGTGAAACGTAACGGAATCTCTCTTGGTAGTTGTAAGATTTCTCGCATGTGTTGGTTATTCATCTGCCTCAGAGCCAGACTCGTTTTTCTTGTTTTCAAGCCTACGAGAAAACTGTAGGATCAAGGCAAATTTAAGAATAACATTCATTTCAAAATATCTCAAAAGGAGTATCTTAATAATCCCATCGAATATGTTATAATTATGACAGCATTCAAACATCTGTTTGATAAATAAGCTCATTTATAGAAGATCGCCTATTTTTGAATCACGAAATTCAAATTTTCGTTTTATTGTAACGTATATCAAAGAATTTTTAATGAAACATAATTTTTTTAAACTTTTTCCTCCCCCTCATTTTTTGTTATTCGATGAAAGGAGATTTCGTCAAAGACGATACTGTCATTTTTTTGTGGCACATAGAGGATAATAAAGTGCGTATTGCGAAAAAAAAATTAAATATATAGGTTAGTAGAAGCATCAGTTATACTTATATTTATTATTATATAATTGAGAAATAATGATAGATATTAAAATATTTTCGGGTGAAAAAAAAATATTTGGAAAATTTGTTTAGGTCCTATTTTTCAAAAATATCAAAGATAATGATATTTATCTATGTTTTTTTCTGATGAGAAGCTTGTTCTTTGTCCCAAGTGCGCAAAAAAATGTTCTAAAATCACCGAAATTATCAAAATGGCGATCATTTTTCTGAAAATGAAAAATTCTGTTAAAAACTTTCCTTTACTATTCTTCACAGTTTTTTGTACCATTTCCAAAAATATATGTGCATTAATTTTCTTCACAACTTGTTTAGTATACAATGTCAAAAACCGGAAGAGGAACTTTTTGTTGGACTCTTTGAGGAAAAACATTTGTTTTCTAGTTCCTTTTCCTGTATTTCGTATATTATTTGGAGAAAGAATTATTTCCAGAAAAATCCTCGCCTTCCTCTTGAAATCTTTAGTAAATGGGAATCAAATTTCTCAGTTCTTACCACGTTTCAAGATTTAATAATTTGAAAACTATATTTTTGTGTATTTGAATATACATCTCTAGTCGAAACAATAGTTTATGAAAAAATATAATAATGAAAAATGATACAACCAAGTTTGAGTTGGAAGTTATTGTTATATACTTATATAACTCTATTTCTATTATCTATATAAGGAAATTCAGTATTGCTTCAATTTTTTACATTCTTTCGCAAATTTTTTATCTGTTTTCAAAAGAACCGGAACATTAACATTTTTATCATTATTATTGTTTTCAGAGCCGTCAGTCGGTATGTGAAACTCCTTTGGCAGATTCGCGGCCACGAAAAGAAAAATCGAAGTGTTGCTGACGTTTTTCGGCAATATGTTGATCGACATCCCAATAAAACCTGTTTTGTGTTCGAGGATCAAGAGTGGACTTTCCAACAAGTGCGTAATATTGTTTGACAAATTATTTTGACCAACTTAGCATTTCACTTTTATAACAAAAATTGCAATTTCTGCAAATACTGTTCTGTTTTCGGCCGAGAGAAACGTGTTAAATATTCATTGTTAATTAGTAAGCAAATGTCCAAAATTTTCTATCTTCAGAGGCAAAAATATTTGTCTAACGTTCTTATGAAATGTGTGAATTCCATTAACACATACTGTTTGTGAGTTAACAAATTACCTATTGAAAATTTTCACATTGTTACATTCTGAATTCTCACTTTCTATGAGAATTTCGTTTGAGTACTATTTAAGGTTAGATTCTAAAATGTAGATAAAACTTACTTTTCTTGGAATATCAAGCTTCTTACTAATAATACTAAATAGCATTTGCTTTTTTCTTCATAATTTTTTACTTCGCCTGAATATTTTTAACAATCTAATTATATACTTGAATTTTAGGTGGAAGACTATAGTAATAAAGTAGCATCGGTATTCAAAAACCATGGCTACCGGAAAGGAGATACAGTCGCATTATTTCTGGAGAACCGACCAGAATACGTTGGAATTTGGCTTGGGCTGAGTAAACTTGGAATAATTATTCCTCTAATCAACACTAATTTGAAAAAAGTTTCCCTATTACACAGCATCAACACTGCGAAGTGCCAAGCCTTAGTTTATGGCGTTGATCTCGCAGATTGTAAGCTAATTCAGTCATATATTATTATTTCAAAAAATATAATAAATTTATCTTTCGGAAGTATAATATAGAGAATTTAATTGATATTCTTAGTTTCGAAATTACATACTTGTAACTTATATGACCTTAAGAGCTCTTCTCCCGCGTGTTTCTGCCTAATCAGTTTCTACTTGATGGATCTAGAAGGATTTAGTCACGCTAGGCTCCAATTAAAAGCGTTTAAGAAATTCAGAAAATGAGGTTTCAAATTATGTGAAGGTTGAAACACGTCTCTTGGTGGAATCAATTTTTCCTTATTAAAAGAAGTCAACTCCAACGGTGAAATATTTCAATAACTTAAATGCATACTTTTGTTAAGAAGTAATTTTTGAAACATTCAGAATTGGAGATTTTCCTCTGAAGGTTTCTAATCTTTCAAAAAAGACAGGATATGAACTTTCTTCTGATGATTTTGATAATTATTTTCAGCTGTCAAGGATATCTCATCGTCTTTGGATGCAAAACTTGCTCTGTACAGATTTGATGAGAAACCAGGATTACCGTCAAGTGGTTTAAAAGAAAAAGACCTAACTGCATTTTTAGCAGAAGCACCTACAGTCCCTCCAGTAGTTCAAGACAAAGGATGTTATCATGACAAAGTATTGTACATTTATACGAGTGGTACGACTGGTCTTCCCAAAGCTGCAGTCATCACTAATTCAAGGTTTTTACAATTTTATATAGTTGCAAGTTAAAAAACTTGATTCAATTATCAGAAATAAGTAAGATATTAAAAGGATACTTTAGGGACTCTCTAGGAACTCTGATGGAAGCTAAATAAGAAGCTAGAAACACATTTATGTACAGAAATATCCTGGGAACATCAGAAAAATATTTACAAAATATGCGATCAAGTTGGATATTTCGATATTCGTTGGATATCCAAAAGCAGGGTGGCGACTTGACCAGGAAACCGGGAAATGACCGGGAATTCACTTGACTATTAAAAATTCTACCTAAAAAATACGAGAAATGACCACTTTCTTTCTATGAATGAAAAAGAGATCTTATCATTTAATTTGAACAATCTAACGTTCCTTTAATCTAATTTTCAAAATATTTAAATATATCTATTCGTGATGAGAGGAAGAATTTTTATTTTTTTTCTATTATAAGAAAAACGTTTTGCAAATTTGTTGCTCTGTGAGATTTTTTTAGCTGACTCAAACTTGATAATCAAATCGATGATGGCTCAAACCTACAGAAGGAATCACTGCCTTTATTTTTTCAAAAAATGTATTCATCACGTTTTATTTGCTTTACCTCATTTATCTGACTTGGGACAGGAAATTTCAGAAAATAATTATAGTTTTTATTTTAGGGCAGAGATTCACAGTGAAGGTGTATAATATCACTTGGAACAGGGCATTTTTTACATGAAACGTAAACTCTTTAAACTAATTATAATTCGGATTCAGACTAGAGGAATTTAAAAAAATCGTTCTTCCAATTCAAAATTAGTCACAATCTTAAAGTTCCCTCTTCCTAATTTCAAATTAGGAAAGCTTGTTTATATTGTTCATTGTAAATTCATCCTTTTTGAGTTTAAAAATAAACTACTTCTTTGAAATTCAAACTTGTTTGTTGAAAATAAAATTTTTATGTTGAAGTTGTATTATTTCGATTACAAATTCATCTCTGGTTGAAATTGTAACTACTTTGAAAAATCAATTCATCTTTTCTTGGTGAAAAATTCAAGTGTTAAGATGAACATTGATTTTTGAAATTGAAAATTAAACTATTTCTTTGAGAATCTATGTACTTCGTAGAAAATTCGTCTTTTTATAGAAAATGATCTCTATGGTCAAAAATTCATCTTTTGCTTGGAATACATCTATTCATTTGAAGATTCATCATTATATCTGAAAATTCATTAATTTGGTTGAAAAGCAGTTACTTCTACTGAAAATTCAATTGTTCCATTTTTAGTGGAAAATTGGTCTTTTCTAGTTCAAAATTCGACATTTTGTTGAAAAGTTGTATTTTTGAATTGAAAATTCAATTCTTTCGTTAAAACTTCACATATTTTGTTTAAAATCGATTTTTTGTAGAAAATTATCTTTTTCTTCGGAAGTTGATATTCTTCTTCAAAAATTCTTCTTTGCGGTTAAAAATTCATGTTATACAGTCAAACATTTTTCATTTCTGTCGAACATTCATCTAGTTGAAAATTCTTATGTTTGGTTTAAAATTAATTTTTCAAGACAAAAATGTCACTATTCCATTTTTTTTTAATTTTTATTTTTATGGTTCAAATTTTGACCATTTTTTCGAAAATTGTATTTTTTGGTTGAAAATTAATTTTTCGTCAAAAATTGATCTGTTCTTTTTAGTTAAATGTTCATCATTTCAGTCAAACATCCGTCTTTCTGGTTTAAAATTCAACTACTCCAGTTGAACATTTACAATTTCATTTGATTCTTCATCATTTTGTGTATATATGTAATACTTTGTTTGATAGTTTTTTCGTTTGTTGGAAGATAGCTTTTTTTGTTGAAAATTAGTTTTTTTATTTTAAGTAATTTTTTTTTACTGAAAATTTAACTTACCCCAATAAAAATTTTCATAGTTTCTTTTAAAAATCTGTTTGGTTCAACATTGATTTTTTCTCAATTTAAAATTTGAGTTATCAAATTTTCGTTAATTATCTTTTTCAGTAAAAGTAATTTATCTGTTTGAAAACTCGACTCCGCCGGTCGAAGATTCTTTTTTTTAGTATAAAACACTTATGCTTGGCTTAAAATTGGGTTTTTAAACCAAAAATGTTACTGTTCTATTTTTGGTTGAAAATAATTATTTTTTGACTTTGAAATTCGACTCTTTTGTTAAAACAAGATATTTGTTCTTAGAAAATGATTCTTTCTATTTGGAAATGAATCTTCTTGTTTGAATATTCACCTTCGTAGTTGGAAAATGAAGTGCTCCAGTTAAATATTCATCTTTTTAGTTGAGAATTAATCTTCTTGTCTTGAAATTAAACTTTTCTGGTTGAAGAGTTTTGTTATCGTAAATTGATTTTTTAAATTGTAAGTTTAACTGTTTCAATTTTTGTAAGAAAATGATATTTTTTTGGTGAAAATTAGGGTATTCTTTTCAAAATTGATTTATTTTGCAATGTTTGATCTGTTGTGTTAAAGAATATTTAAAATGAACGTCATGAATAAAAATTAACATTTGCGTTTCGCGACAAATATAAATATTTTGCTTCTAAATGACCGGAAAAATTGAAAAAATTGACCTTGAAGAACCGGGAAATGACCGAGAATTTGAAATCGTCCGCCGAATCGCCACCCTTAAAGGACACCCTGGGATATTTTTGAGACATGCATAGCAACAGGCTATTATTGAATATCTCGTTTATGCCGAAAAATATCCTTTATATCCTTTAATAGGGACATTATTAGGGAATCCACGGGATATTCAATAATTCGTAGGATATTGATATTTATGAGTTGTGCAATCAAGTTGGAAATGGTTATATTCTCAGGATATCCATGGAATATCCTAGGATGTTTCTGGGATTCTTGGAGCAATATCGGAGTATCATCCTATCAGGACTAAAATTTCGATTTACCTGTGATATGAACAGGATTTCCTGAAATTTTCTTGGATATGTCTAAGATATTTTGAGAACCCTCTTCGTATAGCAAAGGATATTGTATTTTATATCCCTGGTAGATCCCAAGATATTTCGGTATGTTTTTTAGGTATTTCAGGGATATCTACTTTGAATATCTGTAGAACGTCTGAAAACACCCTAGGATATCGTATGTAGGTATATTCCTGAGATATAGAAATTTTCATCTTATTGGGATATTTAGCATTATTATTTATAAAATATCTGTAGAATATCCACGGGATGTCTTTGGACATTTATTAGGTGGATATTGCATTTTCCCTTGAAGTATTTGGGATGTTTTTAAAACCTCCATAGTATCAGAATATTGCAGAACATCTTATTTATGTCCTAAGATATCCTGGAAAAATTATAGGGATATTTACGGAATATTTGGTATTCCAAGGACATTCCTAGGATATAAATTGGATATCCGTTAATATCTTGTTTATTATAGAGGGCTCATTTATTTAAACGCATGTCGAATAAATAAACATTATTGTGTTTCAGGTTCATGTTTATTGCAAGTGCAATTCATTTCCTAGTGGGTTTTCGTAGTTCCGATAGATTTTACACACCATTGCCTCTTTATCATACTGCGGGAGGTATCATGACTATAGGGCAATCTCTTCTTCATGGAGGAACTACTGTTATTAGGAAAAAGTTTTCAGCTAGTTCTTACTTCAGTGATTGTGTAAAGTACAAGTGCACGGTAAGATAGTTTTGGCAAATAATATTGAATTAAAAACCTCTTCTGTTATTGGAAACTAGCCCATAGTTAGATATTTGAACTTTTATCCATCTCAGGTCTTAACATTTATACTTATATAACGTTGGATCTTTAGAATCATTCAATTTTGACTTAGGAATGTGTAAAATAAGACATTGTTAAATAATATTTACACTTAGCTACAATGAAATATACCTTGTCGGATAATTAAGGAAACTTGTGTGCATTTTTCAATAATTTTATTATTGTATGTTATAGGTAGCTCAATACATTGGTGAAATGTGTCGATATATTTTGGCGGTGCCCCAAAAACCAGAAGACACACAACACAAACTCCGCACAATTTTCGGAAACGGACTGAGGCCCCAAATATGGCGGGAATTTGTGGATCGTTTCAAGATTCCTCAGGTTGCCGAATTTTATGGTGCTACTGAGGGTAACGCCAATATTGGTATGAAATTCTTATATTCAAATCTCTTTTTTTAAATAAAATTTTCTTTTATAGATGAGACCCATCTGTAATCTCAAATTAATAAAAATGTTCAAATTTCAGTAAATGTCGACAATACTGTTGGTGCGATTGGTTTCGTATCACGAATAATTCCAGCTGTCTATCCAATTTCTATCATCAAAGTTGATGCAGATGGTGAACCAATTAGAAATTCAAAAGGACTCTGTCAAGTTTGCAAACCAAGTAAGTTTTCATAATAACATTAGTTTCTCACATTTTTTCAAGTTGCAATCGAGTCTTGAAGCTTGAAGGCAAAAAATATTTTTCAACTCAAGAAAAAGCCTAATATTTTGTTTATTTATCTTTGTACAGACGAGCCGGGTGTGTTCATTGGAAAAATCATTCCGGGCAATCCATCCAGAGCTTTCCTTGGATATGTGGACCAAAAAGCATCTGAAAGTAAAATAGTTCGTGACGTATTCTCGAAAGGAGATTCAGCCTTTATATCAGGTCTATAAATTCTCAAATTCGAATATTTATTTATTTATTTCGATCTTAGTTCTTGTTCTGAAAGTTCTTTTAGATACTGAACAATATTTTTTGGTTACACTTACTGATTGTAATCAAAATTTTTTATTACAGGTGATATTATCGAGGCTGATGAGTTGGGTTATTTATTCTTCAAAGATAGAACAGGAGACACATTCCGATGGAAAGGGGAAAATGTATCCACGTCAGAGGTCGAAGCCATTGTTAGCAATCACATCAATTACAGAGATTGTGTCGTATATGGCGTCGAAGTAAGTTCCCGTTTAAAAAAAATATATTTGTTGTTAAAAAAACGGACGGAATCATAAAAGAACTCGATGAATAAGAACAAAGTATAATTATGAAAAAATTCCGGTTTTCGTATTTCTTACAATTATATAAATAAAAATATATCTCCAAAAAGTCTTTTAAGTTGAAGAAAAAACATTTTTATCCGCATTCAGAAACTTCATATCTTGGGAGTAAGTTTTTATTTTCATTTAAACTAAAGAATAAAATTCGTATTGCATCCCCAGTCAAGCCTGCTCTAATTTGTGGTCATTTTCACTTGGTTATCACTTAGAAATTGTCAGTTCTCACACCTCAAAAGGAGATACATTTTTTTTAATTAATTTTTTGGCCCCAATTTAGCAGCACTCTAACTCAGATGTAGACTTTGGTTTTACCTCTGAATGGTGATCTCGATTTTACAGAATGCCAGCACCCTTCATTAA
The DNA here is from genome assembly GCA_011762715.2 of Neuroterus valhalla. Taxonomy (NCBI): domain Eukaryota; kingdom Metazoa; phylum Arthropoda; class Insecta; order Hymenoptera; family Cynipidae; genus Neuroterus; species Neuroterus valhalla. Next base: position 2,748 of record WSXT02026667.1, on the reverse strand, counting down.
AAAAATGAACATATGTTTATTATTTTTAAATGAAAATAAAGTTTAATTTTTTATACTTTTGTTTTATTCAGATTCGAGGGGCAGAAGGTAGAGCTGGAATGGCTGCTATTTATGACGAAAATGGCAGTTTGGACATGAATCGTCTATCTTCCGATATTAAAGAGCACTTGCCAACCTACGCGAGGCCACAATTTATTAGGATATTAACAAAGATTGATTTAACTGGTAATTTTTCACATTTCAATTTTGATTCAGAAATCCAAATTCACGAAATAACTTCGTATAATGGTTAAACTATAATTTGCAGGTACATTCAAACTGAAGAAGAAGGACCTACAAGAAGAAGGTTTTGACGCCAGGCGCATAAAAGATAAACTTTATTATTTAGATCCAAAAACTGGTTATCAATTACTCACTCCGGAAATTTATGATCTGATTCAACAAGGCAAAGTTCGATTTTGAGAATCTAGAAATATTGAAATGTGAAGAAACTTTCAGAGTTTTCACTAGAAAACGTGTACTGAATATATTTCCAAATAATTTTTCTGTTCAAGTGATACTCTAATCTTGAATTTATTCATAGACGTCAGAAATATTTTCAGTTGTTTATAATAAGTTGTGAGCCAAATTTTTAATTTTCGAAATTGAAAAATACCAGATTTCATAGAAAGTTGGTGCTAATTCAGGTTTTTCAATTTCCGAGAAAAAGAACAATTACAATGAAGTTTTTACCAATTTTTTGAGTCAAACATTTTTAATGAGGTCCAGATCAATATTAGTAATTCACAGATCTTCTGATTTGCCAAAGATCAAAAAATTGTAGTAATTTTCATAAAATCTTGAAAAATGAAGTTGTGTTACTTGTGGGAAATCTAAAGACTGCTCCAGTTTACAATAAAAATACTAGAAAGGAAAAGACAAAAGAGAAAATATGCCGGAGAATTGCCCTTTGCAAATCTACCACAGTGGTTCAAAATATTTATTTTCTACTCGTTGTCAGTAAAAAGTAATGTAAATAGAAATCTGCCTAATATTGGATATGTGAGTGCAAAAAGTTTCATCCAGTAAAGATATTGGAAAATGAAAATCAGAAAATATAAATGAGTTTGTTAGTTATTTACATAACGTCAAATGTAAAATATTTCAGAATTCTGACTGATGAGACTTTTTGGCAAGATTGTTTTCGAAATGACGTTATACGTGTAAATACGTACTATAATAATGCTTTGATAATGGTAGCTGCTGATACCTCGTACCTATCGCGCAATAATTTTTGTGTTAGTAAATAAGGTTTCAGATGCATCAATAACTTATTAAAATTATTTTTAATGAACATAGTTCCATTTATACTTTTCTTTTACATCTTCTCGTTCTTTCGACTACTGAAAAGTAGATTTGGTTTCAAAATAATAGTGCATTCCTATATTTATTTTTAGAAATAAAAATCCCGACGAAAATTTTCTTCTTTAAAAAAGACTTAATAATCTTTTTGGGTTGCTTTGATTATTTTGAGTAACTATTGAGTCAAAATGAAAAGTTGGTCATATTCATTTCTCTTTCATTCATTTTATTTAGGATAACTTGCATTTATCAAAGGAAATCTTTTAGGAATATCTACATTTATTTATGAGTGTTTTTTATTTCTATTGTGCACGATAGGTAAATAAATATAAGGTTGAATTATAATAATAATGTTTTAAGTTGAAGTGCAATTTGTAGTGGGATGTTCGACTTTTTAAACAAAAGCATATAGATTTTTTGCAAAAAAGGAAAGATTAGATGATAATGTGCTGAGATCCCTTTTCAAAGTTCTGAAACTCATGTTTCACATTCTACATCAGAACTTTTCTGCATTTTATGGAAGTGAAAATTGGGTTTGAAAAATGAGTAGAATTTGTAATAGAGAATGCCCTATTTGAAAAGCTTTTCCTATTTGTAATAGTCTAGTTGATTTTAGCTTCCAAGGTCAACGAAGTAGCAATCTTTTTCAAATTATTACTGCACAAGTTTGTACGCTTATAATCTGCTAGATGCATGTATGTTTTTTGGCTGAGAATTTTGGTGGAAAAGTTGATTATTATCTCTAGTGTGGTGAATATAGAAACGTGATCAAATTTTATTATCTTGTAATAATATTATTGTATTTATAGAAAATAGGTGATTTAGAATTCGTTTGTATGATGAAGCCGTTTTTTTATTCGCAACAATTTGAGGAGTACACGGAGTGCAGTTTAAGATTTAGGAGACATTGTTATTTGTTATCTTTTAAGAATAAAATTTTACTATTTTCTAATCTGGTCTTTTTTATTATATGTACTTCATTCCATCATACGTTGGTGTAATTTAATTTAGGCCACCAAAATGTGAAATTAAAAGAAAGGAACCATTTCTCCAGTGGAAATTTATTTTCGAAATAAAATGCAATAATAAGTTACAGCATATATTCATACTTCAGAATTGTTGAATGAACTATTAAATAAAAAAAAATCGTTCAAAAAAGTTATTATGTTTAAAATATATGAAAGGATACTTTAAAAAATAATTTTCTTATAAAACCTTTCTGCTGTTAAGTTCTTAATAAAAACGAACATCTCATAAGAAAAATTCACTTTACAAGAAATAAAATAATTAAATCGAACGAATGTCAATCATTTGGGTATTCAAGAGTGTTCTAAAGGATTCACGATAATGAGAATGAATGCAATCGATTACACTGAAAAGGAGGCTTTCTTTAATTATACGTAAGGG
>WSXT02026656.1:0-13895 GCA_011762715.2 Neuroterus valhalla | reverse complement strand
TTCGGAAGCGGAAGTTTTAAAATGCGCACAATATTTAAATCAATTATTTTAATTTCATCATGAACTTATCAGGAGATCAATAGAAAATCAAAAGAAAACGGATTATATGAGACTGTAAGAAGCCTTCGTGCATATGAAAAATCTTAAAGTTTCATAAAAAATTAACCCCTTCAGAATATATCACACGACAAGAAAAAGTTAGCGACACTGTCATCATCTGTCAAAGTATAGGAACAAAAAACAGTTAAAAGTCAGGTGCATCAACGGCAACTTCCGATCCCGATTGTGTAGATACTAATAGGTGAGAATATAATCTCAACTTTTGCTTGAGGATCTCTATATCAATCAAGCAAAGCAACTAGCCAGCTTGATACGCGGGCTATTTACCTCTCACGCGTGTCTTGCGACACGCATTTCTTTCCTTCAATATAAAACTCCATCACATTCTCATCTCAATGAGAAGGTATCAATTCCATACACTTATTAAGTTCCAACAATTGAAACTTGTTACCAAAGTGATTATTAACCATAATATTCGAAAAAAAATCTGTCCGCTGCGCAGGCACATTCTCATGGCGCGCTTCGCGTGCAGCTCGCTTCGCTTGCAAGTCTTCGATCCGCAAGCCTTTCGGATACCGCGTTCGGTCATTGTACTTCCCTACAATTGTGTATAGAGCTTTTGAAACTAAAAACTAGAATGTCGGCTGCTGTATTTGATGATTGTGAATTCTCTTTAAAGCTTCTCCGGCTTTAACGAACATATTCTCATTGTGTGTCTCGTACTCTGCACCTGATCTAAATCGGTCCGAAACGCGAACATTTCTATATAACCTTCAGTTCAAATAAATCAAATTAATATAATATCAATTCATATACCTCGTACCTTGTTTTTTTCAAATTAGTTAGTCTATTCCTGAAATTAATATATTTTAAATCAAAACAAGAAGCTATACTTACAATTTTTTAGTCTTGGAAAGAAAATTGCTGAAATACTCCCCCCTTTAATTTTTCGCCCAAAATAGCTTGTTAACGAACTTGATCTGTCTTTTTGTAGAGCTCCAAAGAAAAAACATTTTTCCTTTCTGACTCTCTTTTCAATCTTGTGTTATTTGGCTGAAAATTCTTATTTTCGTTTATATTTTTTAATTTTAAAAATGCTACCTACTACAAGAAACCGCACTTACAATTTTTGAGTCTTGGAAAAAAAGGCCAAAAAAATTTCAAAATGCTTTGATTTTTTATCCGAAATAGCTGTTTAACGAACTCGACTCGTCTTTTTGGTCGTTCACAATGGGTGCAAAAGCATGATCGAATATCATCATTCTTTCGGAAGTTATCGAGTTCATAGATTATTGTTCATTATTTGTTGTGCGATCAAAATTGGAATTTTCGATTTTTCGGGAAAATTCAAAAAGTTGTATTTACGATCTTGTAGGGCTCCGAAGAAGAAACATTTTTCTCTCTGACTTTCTTTTTCATCTCGCGTTATCCGGCCTAAAATTCTCATTTTCTTTTATATTTTGGAATTTTGAAAAAATCAGAACTCTGACAATTTCGTTTCCATCGAAAAAAATTATAAGGATAAATTTTTCCACTTTTTACGTGGTACGAGAAATTGTACTTACAATATTTGAGTTTTGGAAAAAAAGTCCAAAAAACTTTTCAAAATATTCCCCTCTTTCATTTTTGAAACGAAATAGCTGGATAATGAACTAGATCTGTTCTTTTTGGTCTCTCAAAATGTGTGCCAAAGGGCAATCCAATCCAATTAGTCTTTCAAAAGTTATGGAGTATACAGACAACACAACGTACATAGTGCGTCGCGACGCACTATGTACGTTGTATTGGTTGTACTATGTATCGGAAGGAGTTTAAAAAAAAGCAAATATCTCGGCTAAAAATAAAGTTAAAAATATGAACGGGGAGGCAAATAAAAGCCTTTGGAATGCGAAATTTGGAAAAAATATGCCTGTAGTAAAAATCTATACATCTTCTTTTTACTCTTTTTTTCAATATTATTCGCCTTGGAGATCGTTTTAAAAGTAAAAAAAACATTTTTTATGGCCAAGAAATAGTTGTTTTTCCAAGTACTACACTAAAGAACGTGAAGACGTAAAAAGATATGTAATTGAACTATTGTATATAATGGATTAGTCTTTACTATGACATAGAAAAATGTTCTTTTTTGAGTAGTAAACACCGTTTTACTACACGTTATCCGCTATTGGTAATTACAGAGTATACAAGGGTAACGAAAAGGTCGGGAATTAAGTTTTGATTTATTAGAAGGTAAGTAGCATATAAAGTACTTCAATTGCAACTGTAAACAATAACAAACTCTACTGGAGAGCAATCTACAGAAGGAGAATCTGATGAAGAATATTGTGGAAAGGATAGTGATTCATAATAGAAATATTTCGAACTTTCTATGAAGAATTTTTGACCTCTACTCGACAAAAAAATTTTTTTTCCACATATTCTTTCTACGTTACTTAGTGTAGTCCTTGAAAATATAGTTATTTCTTAGTCATGAAATGTTCCTTTACTTTTCAAACGATCTCCAAGGTTAGTAATATTGAAAAAAAGAGTTTAAAAAAATCAATTTTGAAAGCATTTTCCTCATCATTAAAAAAAATCTAGAAAGTTTTTGACAAGAGATTTGGGTTCCTCGTATCAAACTGTATAAATGTTTGTGATTTATTAGACAATTAAAAATCATTTTGTCCCCTAAAAAGTCAAAATACATAACAATCCTCAGTATCAATAACTTTTACCGAATATTTGAAGGTCAAATATATAGATTATTACTACGGGCTATTTTTCACAAGTTTTGCATTTCATAAGCTTTCATTTGCTACTCCGTTCATATTTTAAACATCATTCCAAGCCAAGATATTTGATTTTCTCACGACTTCTACCGAAATAGTACATAGAGCGACGACAACGACGACGCAGACGACGACGACAACGACAACAGACAGACAGAACCCAACGTAAAAGCTGCTTTTTCGGAACCAGGAGGTCTCAAAACGTGGAGATTTTATAAATTCCGCGAAAGTCGATTTTCACATAAAACCAATACCTTCTCCTTATGATAAGAATGTAAAAATCAGAAAAGACACGGACATTGAACATGCATAATACTCAACCAAAAACATTATTTTAATTAACGTTAATTCGTGATTTCCGGAAGTAACACATGTGACATTTGTTCTGCAAGGTCGTTGTTACTTCCACCTTTTCGAGCACGTAAATTAAACCGAAGCACGGGTACTAACACTAGAAACTACTCGGCAGCTTCAGAGACACGAGAACCGCAAGTTTCCTGCATGCAGCGTGTATGGCAGCAAAGCACATTCCTGACCGTTGGAGTTTTCCACTTCCTACCACGGGTTTCGACTAGGAGTAAGGGCCCTCCATCTTACATTTTCTCCCTTCGTGTCTTTCTACAGGGGATACTGGCTGGCGGATGCGGGCTTTGATCTACCGGCATTCGATATCACGCGCCGCGAAACGCGTCGCCATCCGCTTGAGTGCACTTCTTGGACAGACGAGGAAACAGGATATAAAGAAAAAACCAAAAAAGCCAAGAGTATCCAGTAAAAGCAAAGCTCGTCGCTTTTCTACACGTCGGCTTCGGCGCGACTTGTCAGGTACTTGGAATCGAGATTATCACGTCGAGACCTTATACAAATAACAGTTGCGAAAATAAATGGAAAATAGACTTTGGCTTTTGAAACGGTCCGTGTTACAGCATGAATTTTTTACACCTTCGAATAATCGATTTGGATTAAGACTTTATCAAATCACACAGTGGTTCAAACTACCAAAAATCTGGCAAAAAATAAAAATCTCGATATTTCACTTCCTTCCGAGTACCCATATAAGGTTTTCGGGGTCGCTTATTCCGAAAATGAAGTCAAAAATCCACAATTCATTATGGTGGATCCGAAATGGTGGAAATTTTCTCTAAATTTTCCATGCATTTACTCAAAAATGAGTAATAAGGCGTTTTTGGGGTTGCTGATTTTGAAAATGAAGTCATGAATCCAAAATTCAGAATGGCGGACCCGGAATGGCGGACAATTTTCTAAAATCCGACATACATCTACTTGAAAATAAGTATTGAGGCGTTCTTGGGGTCGCTGATTTCGAAAATGAGGTCAAAAACACAAAATTCGAAATGGCGGATATTTTCTGAAATTTGCGATGCATTTTTCTAATAATGAGTATTAAGGGGTTTTTGGGGACCCTCATTTCGAAAATGAAGTCAGAAATAAAAATTTTAATTGGCGAACATTTTTTCTAAATTTTCCGTGAATTCTATGGAAATGGGTATTAAGGGGCTGTTGGGGTAGCTTATTCCTGAAATGGAGTCAAAAACCCAAATGGCCAAAAATCAGAATCTCGATATTTCACTTCGTTTCAGTAAACATACAGGGTTTTTGGGGTCGCTGATTCCGAAAATGAGGTCAAAAACACAAAATTTAAAATGGCGAATATTTTCGGAAATTCGCCATGCATTCACTTAAAAATGAGTATTTAGGGTTTTTTAGGGTCGCTGATTTCGAAAATGAAGTAAAAAATCCAAAATTCTTAATGGCGGACATTTTCCAAAAAAATGACTTCTCTTGAAATGGCGCAGCTCGAATCAGCAAGTGAAAAAAGTTTCTAAAAGTAGACACTTTTGCGCTATAGAAACAACAAATCTCGACACAGGAACTCGCAGGAAAAAAAAAGAATTCTCTGCGTGAACTTGTAAATCGGGTACAAAAGACGATAAATTTTCCTCCTGCAATACATCGCACACTTCCTTAAAATGATTGCGAAATACACATATTTCATTATTCATTCTCATTGTACGTACCTTCACGAGCATTTCCCATATCGAACAAAGTTTCTCTACCAAAAACTCACTAAATGTGTTAAATTTTGGATTTTTGACTCCATTTTTGAAATCAGCTACCCCAAAAACCCCTTACTATTTATTTTCAAGTAAATACATGGCAAATTTCAAAAAATATCCGTCGTTTTGAATTTTGGATTTTCGACTTCATCTCCGAAATCAGCGATCCCAAAAACCCTGTATGGTTACTGGAACGAAGTGAAATATGGAGATTCTGATTTTTGGCCAGCTTTTTCGGATTTTGAACCACTGTGCAACAGCGAGTTGCAGATAAATTCACACGCAGTAAAACAAAGTTTTTTTGAAACCATAAATACACTAAACTACAAATGCAAATATAGTGGGATGTATTCTTTATCAATAACGTGAATCATTTTTGTGATTCAGAAAGAAATTTGGAAGAAGGAGTAATACTATTCTTGTTTTTATCTTCCAATTGATGCCAGTAGGAAAAAAAAGTATGAACAGAATTTCATTTGTAAGAAAGAATATTGAAAAATAGTAAACTATACTCAACATCTTCTGCGTGATTGAAGCAATTCAAAACCCAGTCGACTTACTGGTGGCAAACAGTGTCAAGTAGTATAAGTCATTTCCAGGCAGACATTGAAGGTTTCAAGTAGTATATGTCATTTACAGCAACAAAATAGAAGATTCAGAGTAATATAAGTTATTTTTTAATAAAATTAATCAAAATAACGATTATTTAGTAAAAGTTATGAAAAAGACTGGAATCTCGAATCAATATTATTATTATAGCAGCAAAATACTGCATGCGTTGACCATACATGGCTAACATGTGTTTCCCTTAATGTATTCATGGGTTTGATTTTTTCTTTTGTGCTCCAATAGCGCTTTTATTTTGGATATAAACAGTTTCGAAACATTCGACTTCTAAACTCTTAAAATAAAAAAAGTAGGTTAGCAATAGAGGGGTGGTCAGTTGGTCGATGGGGCTAAGGCATAAGCTCTAGAACTTTAGACCCACTACGTCTGGAGTTGCACTCTGGAGTTGTTATGCAAAGGAGAGGTTAGTAAATGTTAGAGGAGAAGTGTTATGTAAAGACTCTCAAATCCGTGAAAGGAAGTGAGTAGAAACAAATATTTCAAGTTATTCCGATTCCAATGTCAGGAATAGAAACATTACATAAATATTTAAAAGACTGTTCACTTAGAGACTTTGCGCGATTGAATCAACTATTCACGGTTCAATAAGATTTTATTATGGTTTGAACTAGAAACTTGGTTGATTTCAAAAATTTTGAAGTCGTTCTACTAAGAAAAATCATAAACGGAGTTATTTAATAAGTTAGTCAAATCGACCAATTTGATTAGTTAGTTTTGGTCGGCATCTTAATCAAAAATGAAGTCACTTTGACTAAACTAGTAGTGAAATTTGACTATACTGGTGGTAATTACCCTTACTAAACTGAATAGTCATTCTGACTAATTCTTATGGTTGAAACAGGTATGGACTAAATATTTAGTTCAAATTTAGTTCATCTGACCCGACATTTCTCTCGGTGTGTATCCATATATAACATTATTTTTACATGAGATGAAACTTGAGAGTTTATAGTTCTAAAAGAGCCTTATTTTTTTTAAATTATTTATCACGACACGCACTCATATTATAAGTACGAATAGAGAAAAATTATTTAAATGTCGTTTTTTCACAAATCGAGGCTTCAGGAAGGGGTAGACAAATATTCCAACACGTATTCTGAATAAAAAAATGTGGAGATTCGATCCCTTATGTGACTAAGTGATGGTCCATGGACCTCCAGAGGCTGCAAGTTAAATATTTGGAATTTTTTTATTTTGGGGTAACAAAATTTTATTTTTGAAATTATCAGCTTTCCGTATGAGTTTTATTACAGTACACTTTAACTGAAGTCGGGACAAAAATTCCTGACACTTCACATTAAAGCTTTCACACCCACTTCCTGAAATTCGCAGAACATGAAAACAAAGACGAAAATACTCTTCAACATGATAGCTGTAAAATGATGTGAGTTTTATTCTCGAAAAAAAAATTTGTATCCCTACTGGGAAAGAAAATGTGTGAAAAACGGGGGAAATGACCCCTGTCTTTCCATACCCCGACTTTGGAGTCCTCCACAAGTGAAAAAAATGATCCTGTAAATTTCAGGAAATTCGCTAGTACTCTCTAACCTGTCCTCTACAATTTCCACAATTAATAAAAATTTGAATTAATTTGTTATTGTAGTCCGTAGAGCTAGAAATGTAAGAAATAATTATCTTGGCTCTGAATAGAGTTTATAGGCTGAAATGTAGCTCGAAATAAGCATTTCAATTCAGCGGTCACATTTCCAAAATTAAAAGATCAACAAAATTCACTCTACCTGTGTCATAGATCCCTTAAAAGAAAAGGTTTACTGCCGACGCTGCCGAAATCCATAGGCGTAGACTGAAATAAAAAATGCAAAATTTTCAACACATTCAAAAAATTTCCAATGTACACTGCAGAAGTGTTCGAAACTAAATAAATGTGAAAGAGATTCAAAACAGATGATTTTATTAAATAGGACTGCATGGAATGATGGTTTTTATATTTCAGCTCAAAGAACTTTTGCAATTTCCGTGCATCCATTAATTGAATTTCGGCAAAGCATCATAGAAAAGAGTTGATTTCATCCTTAGAATTCGTTCATTCATAAATTTCAAACTGATGTAATCGAATATGAGATTGCTTCATGTAACCATAAATTGCTAAGAGAGTCTTTATTCGTTTTTCTTTTGGAAACTATGTGAATAGTCATCTCATTTGAGTTAGAAAATTTGTTTAATTATTCTCCCCACAGTATATACAGTTCGACGACTTAGAATTTCTACTTTCTGCTGTACAGTGAAAAGTAGATTCGGTCTACTTATATGGCTTTCGGTAGTTCCGGTAGTTTTTTTTAAGGGATCGATGACACAGTCAAAGCGAACAATGTCGAGAAGGGCATTTTTTTAATTCACCTTTTCCATCATTAAAACTTAATGGGACCTTCATTTTTCAGGAGAGTTTGACTAAAAAATTATAAATTTTTTGAGATCTCGATTTCGGAAATGCAACCGCTGAATCGAGATGCTTATTTCGAGCTACATTTCAGCCTAGAATCTATATCCAGAGCCAAGGTAATTATTTTTCATATCTTCAGCTCTGCCGATTACCATAAAAAATGGATTCAAATTTGTAATAATCGACAATGTAGAGGAAATTTGAAAAAATCGCTAACGCAGGTTCGAGAGTACTAGCGAATTTTTTCAAATTTGCAGGATCTATTTTCCACTTGTGGAGGACTCCAAAGGGAAGTGTCAGGAGTTTTTATCCCGACTTCAAGTATGGGCCCGTTGCGCTGCCCGATTCTTATCGCGCGCAGCTCGCTACGCTGGCAAGTTTGAGCGCACCTATGGCGCGCTTCTATCGAATCTCGCGCTTCACGCTTGATAATGAATGCACTTTGCGCTTCGTGTCTTGTCTCTGTACTATCCTACATTTGTGTACATAACTTCTGAAACTAGAAAGGGAAACGTCAGTTGCTCTTATTTGATGATTGCGTGAATTCTTTTTCGTTAAAGCTTCTTAGGCTTTAACGAATACATTCTAATCGCGTGTCTTGTGCTTTATTATTTTTGCCAATAAAATAAGAACTACGTGTCCTATCGAAAAATTGATACGAAGAAGAATGAGAATCTTTCTGAAGTAAACAATTATGTTCACTGACATTATTCCCATCTTGTATCGTTTGACAGCAATTGCATTTATTTATTTTTATATTATTTTTGCAAAAAACCAAGTTCGGGAAGAGCTTTAAAATTTCCGAGTTGTGACATCCACAAGATATTAAAAACGAGGGTTGGTAGACGCTCATGCAGGTATGAAAAATGTATGTATATAGGAGTAATTAAACGGTTTCAAATCGAGCAGTTACTAAGTTAAAGGGCACAGTGGGTCAGGAGACCCCATTCCGTAGCCATAAAAAAATTTTCATTATTCAAAATTGTGAAAAGAACTTTGTCTTTATAATAAGTGATAATTGGAGTATCTTTTACATAATCCTTGGTAATAAATAAAAGAAAATCAACCAATTTGACGAAAACTAAGGGAAGAATTTCTTCATTTTCAGGCATAAAGGAATTGAAAAAAAAAACTGAAGAAAAATTATTGAAGTTTAACAGTATGATTGTTACAAAGAATAAGTACTCTTTTTAATCTATTCACGCCCTTTCGTCTAGGAGGTAACTTACATTTTCAGAATTTCATCCTAAGATTCTGATTTTAGTCATCTTTATTAGTTCTTACAAGAGATTCAGTTTACTAGAGGCGAACCAGAAATTGCTGCGCCGACCAATTTATTGAATCAAATTTTTGAAACATATTCAACTAAAATATTCAAATCATCCGTGTTTCCCTTATGATATTCACGAACATATAGCACTGTCCACTTCTGCCTGTTCTCTCCCATTCTGCTCAGAATCGCAAGTAACAAAGTGAACGTACGAGTGCCAAACACGGCGCAGTGGTCAACACCAGGAATTGACTGTTCATAATCCTCTACAGGCTCTATTTCTTGGCAGATACTGTTTGAATGAGATATTTTGATGAAAGACGATCAATCCTGAGGAATCATTCACCCTCGTAATTATTCCCAAATTTTTGGAAGAAATAATTTGTTCCAGAGTATGACAGAAGAACAAATATCCATCATTCGATTACACGAGAAAAATATGTGCTCGACAAGTTTTTTCTCTAGCCTTCCGGATATGCGGCAAAGTTGAACGATTACATCGTATAATTCCCGTTGACACATTTTAACATACAGAAAGGGTTGAGAAAAAATATTTTACCACAAGGAGACTATATTATTTTTACTGTCAAATCAAATAGTGCCATTAGTTTCAATCAAATGTTTCATTTTCTATTGAAAATCATTAGATGCTCTCATCCCAACATTAATTTTTTTCCTCTGTCAATTAGTTCACCAACAGTTTCTCATCACATGGAAAGTTGTTCATTAATTTAATAAATTACGACAAATGTTTGTTACTTATATCGATTCAATTATAACTTACGACGTTTTTGAGACAAATTCATTTTTTGTGCAACCAACTGATGTACTAGGAAACTTGTTTCAATAAATTGTTTTTGATAAGAAAGTTGTACGTCCAATTACTTTTTTATGTTTGTGGAGAATATAATAATTGATTGTGTTTGATAACAAACTTGTTTGAGTGTTTCACACTAAATTGAATCCGAAAATTGGAGTTTTTTTTTATAAACTCAAGAAAGACATCAGGTTTTAGGTGACTTTAATCATTTTTTAAATCACTTGTTCACCTTATTATATTCACTATTATTTTTTTTTTAATTTAGTCCTGTGAATCAAAATCAGCGGCACCATAAACTATATAACGGGTAATTCTTTTAAATAAGAACTTCCAAATATCTCGGAAAATAGGCATTCTATGAAAAAATGGTATGAATAAAAATATAATCATTCTGAGAAGCACATAAACTAATGTTCAAATCAGTTCCCCCACACTAGCTCCTGTGGGTGGGGGTGGGGACATGTTTGAAATCTGAAATGAGAACCCCTTGTTTTTATTGCATATTCGGATTCTTTGGATAAAAATGCGTAAGATTTGTCTATGATTTAACAGTAATATAAAGATTACAGCACTTATTATCGCAGAACGAGACAAACAATATCCTGAAACTTCGTAAAAAATCAATTACCTCAATCTTTATGTGAAAAGAGGATAGTAAGAACATTATTGCTGTTATAAAAAACCATTATTAATATTCTCCATTCTAACGATTCACAAATTTCTTATTTATCGTGTTTGTGCTAAATAGATCAAATCAATAACATTAATCTATTTGTAGACCCAGATTTTTAAATTTTTAATCAATCAAATTTATTCTTATTCTTGAAGTTCAACCTCTGCGTATTTCAATTGTATAAATACTAATTATAGTAGTATTTATCACTCTGAAAAGTGGGTTTCTAGATTAGACTCACGATGGAATTTTTCATTCCTACTGCGTGTTAATACAGTGACCACTTTGTTAAAATAATGAATCTTGACTATAAATAACTGCCAATTTTAATTCATTTTCCATCCTTATGGTTCTATACAGGAATCTACGTATCGAATGAACTGGCATGGTAGCTGCTAAAACCGTAGCTCTAAGACACAAGGGAGGATGAGTGGGTTGACGCGGTGAAAAATGCGTTTTTACCTTAAGTCTAGAGCGGAATCAGGAGGGGGGATTCGTTGGAGAAAACTTTAATTACATCCTAGGGATTAATTGCTCGATGCTAATGGACACGTATCAGACTATCAAACATATTTCTGAACAAATTTGTAATTTGATTTTCCAGGGTAAAGTGATCATTTTACGTGCATTTTAAAGTATTTATGATAAACTTCTAGTTCGATGCAGGAGATGTTAAAATTTCAGAATAATAATAACGAACGGATTTCTCGGCCTTGATTTCTGTTCTACTTACCTCATCATTTTTTTACATGTTAAAGTAAAAAATAGGCTATTCAACTCCGTTATCATTTTCCTTATTTTTCACCAATGCTTTGGCAAAAATATACATTATTTGAGTCACAAACATGGGGGAACTTAATTGCTTCTTTTGTAAGCTCCCCATGCTTTTAGCGAACTTTGACTGCAAATAGTTTCAGTTTACATGATTGTTTGAATCTAGATTGTTAGCTTCAAAGACACAGGTTCTCAGTAGAAATTAGGTAAATTACATCTTTAGAAACCCTTTATGATCACAAGATAGGTGACTGCATGATAAGTGGCAATCACCATGACAGGCTTTCAAAAGTTTCGTGTGTCTTGAGGACACGATTCGACCTAAGAATAGCAGCTCTCTGCATCCATCTCGCAAGTGCTGAGGCAAGTTTCTGGCATGCGTTCATGGCTCTGGAGTTACATATTATCGATAACTTTGCACCTGATTTCCTTTTTCTTTCAATTCATTTACACCAAACGCTACTTGAAGGCTTGAACATAAGCTGATTCCCAACCATGGAGCATAACAGGCAGTAGAAAGGGAAGCGTCCGAATTCTCAGCGTTACCTCTCTTTTTTGACACTTGACCCTATCTCCCTTCAAGCGTTCGATACGGGAGGATTGCGACAAGCACCATAGAAACGAGCAAGATGATAGTAAAGCGCAATCTCTCAGGTCCGTATTGTGACTGAATACAATGTTGTTTGGTCCAATTGTTTCACTTGCATTTTATGTGTCAGATGTGATCACAATGGCCACTATGGTAGTCCAATAATGCATCAGAAATTTTTTTTTCGAATTTTTATGCAAAACGCCCGGAAATCTGTCCAAATCAACGAAAAAATAAATGCATTTTTTTGAAAAAATACATATCTCGAGTTTTTAGCCCCAATTATGATTTTTTTTGCAGCTTTTTAATGCAGATTGTTTCTAATACATGAAATACTAGATTAGATTAGATTTCCCACTCCATGTATACCCTTTTCGGGTTTTTACATAACTATATTCCCCCCTCCCACAGGAGATCGTCAGACATTGAACCCTTCAATTCAAATCACTTCCGGAAATTCCCAATCACCCCAACTATCATAGGAAGTCTCCAAGCAATGCCCGAAGTACTCCATCCAGTGGGATTTTAGAACTCTGAAACCCCTACCGTCTGCAGCCAGATTTTTAATTTTGAACGCTCGCGTTTGCCTGAACATTTGGTCAAAGGAGAGGAAAACTGCAGAAAACCAAAACTCCTGAGCGCAGTCAATTATCAACATACGAGTTTAGATGTAGACATTTGATAGCATCAAATGCCTACACCGATCCTCGGCGTCAAATCTCCCCGCTCGACAGTAGTTAAACGAAGTGAAAACACGACTAAGCGAGAATCCCGAACAGTCACCCACCCGAACGCTAACCGCGACCGTTCTCTTAGAAAAGGTTTAGAAAGTCAAGGTTTTTTTTTCTGGATTTTTCAACTTTTTTCCAAAGTTTTAGTTCAAAGAAGATAATAAATAAACAAAGTGAACAAAAATAATTGCTCGAACAAAATTTGAATGTTTATAGCTATCTTCTTCTAGATTAATACCACATTTAATTTAATTTAACAAAAATAAGTCTTTAAACAAATCATTATTGTTGATGGCTATCTTCTCTTCAACTTTGCTTCATCTTTTTAGTTGTGAACAAATAATGAATAAACATTGGAGAGATCATATTTAATATAGCATTGTATTGTTTAAGGTGAATTATTTTTGTTGCTTTCTCAATGTTCAAAAAAAAAAATGAAAACAAAGAAGCTGAATTCATTAGGTGAAATTTGAGTTTCGAATTTTCTACTAAAATTATGGATCTTCAAAGCGAAAATTGAATTTTTAAGAAAGTAGTTCAATTTTCAAGCAAAGAGTTGAATTTCTGACCTAAAAATTTAATTTTTTGATCGAATATATAATGGTTGAAATTAAAAAAAAGACCTTCTGTTTCAAGTAAAAAACAATCTTATTTAACCAACAAATAGATCAATTCAATCTAATTGAATTTCATTCAAATTCCATCCAGTGCAAAGTTAAATATATATGAAACCACAACTTTCTAGCACTTATCTGAGAAAAAATGATTATGAACAATAATAAAATTTTAAATAAGCTTGTTTGTTGACTCTCAATAATTATTACCTCACTAAGTCTGCATTTTTTTCCATCTTTCCTAAATTAAACTACCCTGGTCGACAAAAACTACATCGCTATATTAAAAAGCTTTAGAATTTGGAAAATGCGGCAACTTTTTAGCACTAGTCGAAAAGAAGAAAGCCATAAACACAGAGCCGCAACGGCAGATTTTGACGCCCTGGGCAAAAGTTCTCTGGTACGCCCTTTATATCCCCCCCCCCCCCAAATATTTTTTTCTTTCCCTGGGCAAAGGTACTAATCGAGAACAGAATTAAAAAAAGAAAAA
>WSXT02026645.1:0-13895 GCA_011762715.2 Neuroterus valhalla | reverse complement strand
TCGTTTCTAATACGAAGTTGATCATGATGAAGTGTTTGAAAGTAACTACTTTGTCAAAATTTATCTTATTGAATTGGTTAAAAATTCATTTTTTTTGCATTGAAAGTCAATTTTTTGAACTGCAAACTTTATTATTTTTTTTTGTGGAAATTCATATTTTTGTGTTGGAAATTTGCAAGTTTCTTCGAAAATTCCCTTCATTTCCTTTTTCTAATTAATCTGTTCAAGTTGAAATGTCAACTATATTAATGTTTTTTTTAGAAATAATTTTTTTATCTTATTGGATTAAAAATCCAATCTACTTGTTTCAAAATTCAACTGTTTTTTGTTGAAGTTTAACTTTGTGTTTGTTTCAATTTCATTTTTTTAGGTTTAAGATCCAACGATTCTGTTTAAAAAAATTTTTTTTCGACTGTACTTCCGTTTTTACGAAATAATTATGTGAAAAAAAAAAGTTGAAAAGAGGTTATTTGCATAGAAATAATTTTCAACTTGCAAAAAATAAATTTTGCAGGCACAGAATGGATCAAAATGGATGCGAATGCACTTAATGAACATGAAAACTAATATTATGAAACACATACTATTTATAAAAAAATATATTGTTTGTCAACGGAAATCTGTTGCAATGATTCACATTGTTATGAACAAATTTTATATTCGTAGTCACGCAAATGTGCGATTATTCATAGATTTTTGTTACCAGATGAAAAATCCTTGTTTATTACGATTACACTCATTATAAAACTATTTATTATTTTTTTTAGTTCATTTCCATTGATTTCGATTTGAATACCCTTTCCTCATATTTTCTCCTTCACACAATTTTGTTTTTAAACAAATACACTGCTTCCTCAATCTCATTCCACCGGAACTTGCACCTTCCTCGAAATGCGGCCGTGCATTGAAAGTAGGCAGTAGTACCCTAGCATAGATTTCCGCAACTGCGCTCTCGATCTTGTTCCGAGGACGTCGATACCCAAGCCCAAAACCGGAATGCGATTGAGATTGCAGTGTATTTCAATCTGAAAAGAGGTGACCTTAAATTTCTTTCAAACACTCCAGAGGAAAGAACGAAGGAGGAAATAAGAGGAAAGTAAGAACGTGCCTTTGAGGAGGAGAAAGGTTAAGAGAATCTGTAGAAAAAATGTAGAGTGTGGAGGAGAAGAGGTTGACGAGATACTAGAAAGACTGAATAAAGTGATTAAGGAGGTAAGATACGAGGTCGGTCAAAAATGAGACAGAGAAACGGTGAGAAAAGGATGGTGGGATGAGGAATGTAAGGAGGGTAAAGAAGAAAAAAAGTATGGTGCAAAAGAACGGAGAAAATGGGAGATTGACAAAAAAAGTACAGCATGCAGAAACGAGAGTATGAAAGAATGTTAAACGAGAATAGACAGAAGGAGGAAGGGTATATGGAGGGAATAAAGAAAGCAGTATAGAAAGGAAAGGTATGAGGTGATTAGCAGGAAAAGAGGAAGAAGGAAGGGAGTGGATGAGGATATAAAATTGAGTGAGTAGACGCAGTACTTTAGAGGATTGTTAGGAGAGAAAGGTGTTAAAGAGAGAAAGGGAAGATATAAATGATATAATCAGGGGGTAAGTGGACGTGGTAATAAAAAGGCTGGGAAGAAATAAAGCGACAGGAGAGCATGGTATGTAGGATGAAGCTCTGAATTCTAGGAGTAAGGGGGGGGGGGGGTTGTAGGAAGGAGAAAAGGAAATGGTACATAGTATGAAGAGGGGAAGAATGCCCAGACAAATAGAGTACGGGATTAGTGATTCAATTATTGGAGAGAGAAGAAGGTAAAAAGGTGGTGGATTATGAAGGTATCTCACCTATGTCGGTGTCTTGTAAAACCTATATTGAAATGCTCAGAAACAAGTAAGGAAGTCAGGCAGAAGGAAAGGTAGTATTCCACACAACTAGACGTTATTCCGGAAATGAATGGGAACAACTGGTAAAGTTTACGTTCTATACTATTCAGTGAATAGGAATGTGGGGCGGGAGAGAGGAGAGCTAGTGGCCTTGATTGTGGATTTTGAAGCAGCGTTCGACTCAGCCTCGAAGAGAGTGGAAGGGGAAGTGGGTGTTCGTAATTTTTTTTCGAAATTCCCCAGAAAAGCTGATCGTAGTTTTTGAACGGCCTCTTGCATATTAGATCCTGAAGAAAACTATGATGAAAGAATAAGGAAGTTGGTTTTTGATTTTTCCCCAAAGTAAGTAAGGGATATATTTGTTTTAATGTAGATTAGACGAACGTGCTTTATGAGAACAGAAATTGCACTGCAAAGAAAATTCGCAACTCTTCTCCCTCTGTGTTCAGATAGACGTGAAAATGTCGAGTGACTGTGAAAATGTCAAGCAAATATCAGGACCAGGTTTAAGGACTTCTTTTACGCCTCCAGGGAAACAGGATTGTTCAACCCATTTTCATGAAACTTCATCTTGAGCTTGAGCGATTTGCGCTCCTCAATTCGCTTCAAATATCATTTATGTGTCAACTGAATTTTTAATCTTTCCACCCTTTTGTACGTAAAACTTATATTCTTGGAATATTGTATTTTATGTGAATAGTTTGTAGGGTAAAGCAACTGAAAGTAAACAATAAATCCATTTGTATCTTCGAGTTGATATGGAATGAAGCTAATCCATCATATGTCAGTTTGGCGGAAATACCTAATAATTCTTCATTGTAGTAATTATTTGAAAATAAGCGTAGATATTTTTCTAAGCAAACAGAATGACTTATTTCAATGTACACTCTTAAAGCACTTTAGAGTCGATTTGCAGTATAAATAAAGTATATTTTTCTATATGTACTAGTTCTTCATCACCTTCGATGCACTGCTTTTGATGTTCAACTGTTCTCATTCTCCATGTGTAGAATACAGTGCTAGCCACTTAGCATGTTGATTATCCTTGATGAAAGGTACACGCTGATGCCGAAATTTTGCATCCAATAAAGCGAATCTTGTCATGAAGCTGAATTTCAAAAAACGTTTAGAGAGAAATATTTGATTATATAAATTAGAGAATCGAAAATAAATTTCGGCAATATTTTGCCTTCCGAAATTTTTTTTTGTTCTTATTAGAAATGACAGTTCAAAAAATCTATTTCTCTCAGTGTAGCTGAGTCTAATGCTTTTCAGAATAGAAGCCGAAATAATTGCATTTTGCCTTCATTTTTTTAATCCCGTCAGTAATTTTCAAAGAATCCAATCAAAAGCTGTTAAGAAATCTAAATATTTCTTAGTAATATTCTGATTCAAGAAGAGAAGAGATACTTTGAAACATCGACTAACGGTTTTCAAAATGAAGGATGCTTCGAGAAAGGGGAGAACTGACTTGATCATACTAAAAGTTTGAATCTTCTTCTCATGCAGGACGTATTGGATGTCCACATTTCATGGCGCCGGAAGTCATCAAACATAGGCAATATGGAAAAGCAGGAGATGTTTGGTCGGCCGGTGTACTGCTACACATATTACTCACTGGCACTCTTCCATTTGTTGGCTCCCAACAACGCTTGCGAGAAGCTATCTGCAGAGGAACAGTCCAGGTAAGGAAACAAGTGAAAACAAATTTTTCAATAAATATCCGCAAATAAGTAGATGTTCCGTAGTTGGCTAAAGACACAAAAAGTTGAAAATTTTAGGGCGGTAGATTAACCATGAAAAAAAGGAGGCAGAGAGTAGAAAAAGTGGAGGAAGCAAGCGAAAAATTATCGATGGAGGGGGAAGGATTCATAACCTGTAATTTACTGCTGCAAAGTTGACTCCAAAAGAACTGAGATTGGCTGTAGTAAATTTAGTTTGGTTGCGATGATTGAGCCTCAGCGTGCTACCTTGCGGGAGAAACAGAAAGTGCCGAGCAATGACTGTTGCCATGGACGGACATTTTTCTATCGGAAGTACAATATGCGATTTTGTTTTTGGAAATTTTGACTCCGGATTCGTAATTAGTGACCCTGAAAACCCTCTTATACCAATTCGGAAAGAATAAAAGGATTTATTTAGCATACTCGTCCGCCATATTGGATCCGCCATTTCGTTTCTGGAAATTTTGACTTCAGATTCGTAATCAGCGACCCCAAAAACCCCTATTGAAGAAAATTTGACCCGTTTCATGAACAATTTATACTTTGGCCAGCTCTTCTGGATTCCGTACCACTATGCACCGAAGTGAAATGTGCAACTTTGTGCAGCTGATTTTCACAATACTTATAGGAAAAGATATCATGAATACTAGAATAAAATTCGAGTTGAACTCCATGGAACTCTTTTTTAATGCCTTTCCAAAGTTTGTTTTAATTCTCGAAAATCCGGAAAATTATCATCGGTTCAACAAACATTTCAGAAACGGAAAAAATTTGACAGCCAATTTACGATAAAATATTATAATGAGTCGCATGAATAGCACTCAAGATTTTCTCATTAGAAATTGTTTTGTACAGAAAACCTTTTTTTTCGCACTTTTGGCCACCTTGAATGGCCAGGGGTTGAATGTTGAATCGAAAAAGAATAATTCTCAACCGGAAAAACTTGAGTTTATATTCCACCTAAGGGGACATCTTAATTTTCAATTAAAAATATTCAAATTGAATGAAAGAGATAAAACATCAAAGAAAAAGAAAAAAGTTGATACTCCAAAACAGGCAGGTTCTAATTTTGAATTAAAGAAGAAATGGATTTTATCAAAAAAGACAAATTCATTGAATTCTTAACCAAGCCAGATTAGTTTTCAACCAAAGACTCGGATTTTTGAAGAAGGAAGGTGGAAATTCCATCAAAAGAGATTTATTTCCAAACAAAGAACACGGTTTTTCATCAAGGAAGTTCAATTTTCAACCAGGAAAGATTATTCAGTTGAAAGTGGAAATCAATTCCAACCATATTGTGTAAATTTTAAGCAAAAGGCAAACTTGGTCAAAAACAGTTGTATTTTCTACAACAATCAAGAATTTTCAATCAAACAGGTTAACTTCTGAGCTGAATAGTGTAATTCGCAACTAAAAACTATTAATTTTCAACCAAGAATGGAACACCTTAGTTTGCAGTTTGAAAACCCGATTTTCAGAAATTGAAAATAACAAATTTCAAGAAGGTAGTTGTGTTTTTAACCAATAATGTAGATCTTGAACTAATTAGATACATTTTCAATAAAGTAATTGAACTTTCAACCAAGCAGTTGAATTTTTGATTTAGAAGATTAATTTCCTGCAGAAAATGACACACATCTGAAACAAATTACAAACACACTCACCGCCTAGACGGAGGCCGGTGTCGGGGGTTGTGGTCTTAACGCGATAGAAATTAGGAATCCAGTTCGAACCAGATTCAAAGCGACGACTGATTAGGCGAAGGTAAACACTCAGGACCGTATGGATAGTCTCGTGAATACGTGCGTCGCAAGTCCCCAAGTAAACAACTTCTATACTGCGCATTGCGGTCCTGCCTTTTCAAGGCTGATGGGCTGTCGTGCTGCATCATGCGAGGGCCGGGGGAAGGGACAGGATCACTCAAGCATGAACAGCCGAGAAACTGGCGCTAACCCGATAGGCGCCCGTCCAAGCGGTAAGTGTATGTTCGATCAAACTGTTGAAATGCAATAGAAGAAAAAAAGAGATAAACTTTCAATCATTAATTAATTATTTGAATCGAATAGTCAAATTTCCGAGTCGAAAGGACATGTTCTTAGATAGAAGACAGTTGAATTTTCAATCCATGAAGAAGAATGCCAATTTGAAAGAAGAAAAATCTCAATAAAAAAAGACAAACTTTGAACGGAGAAGATTACTTTCCAATAAAATGATCGAATTTTTTAATTTTTAAATCCGGAAATATCCATTTCCCATCAAATTCTTGAACTTCTAACTATTAATTGAATATTTTCATTTTCAGATGAAAGAACTAATTTTAAACAAAAAAAAAAAAAAAGAAACGAATTTTCGAGAAAACAATAGTTAAATAGAATAATTTCTGATCGAAGCAGATGAATTCGGAACCATAAATATCATAGTGGACTTTTCAATGAAAAATAACTAAATTTTGTGAAGGAATAGTTGTATTTTCTTCTTCGGCTCTATTCATTAAGTTCGCATTTAGGGAAAAATTCGAGAAGAAGCGGAATTTTTTCGAAAATGGGGGTGAAAGAGGAATTCGAAAATGAGGTTCACAACAGAATCTGGTAAAATCTGAAGAAATCTTAAAAAGTCGGAAGAAATTTTCTGAATTGATCTGAAGATTCTCAGAGGAATAATCAGGGGGAGCTGAAAATTTATTTTTTGCAACCTGGCAGCACTGCTGCACTCTGGCTCATGCTCCGAAATAAACGCACTCATAGAATCAGCCTTTTTTCGCACTTTTTACACGAATAACTATTTTATTACGCCACCGTGAAAAAGTCGATGTCTCGTGGCTGTTCTGAGACACATGAAGTGACCAATTTCAGGACGGCAAACTAACCTAAAAAAAAGTAGGAAAACTTAGGGGATGCGTGAAAATGTAATGGGGATTGATGGAAGTGGAAGTATTTCTAACCTATAACTTCCTGCCACGAGATTGGCTCGAAACAGATTTAGGTTATCTGTAGTGGATTTCGCGAGTGGCTATTCCCTGCGGCAGTAATTTGATTTCCCACTTTTTTGAGAGCATGTGGCAATTGTCGTTATTCAGTATCAATCAGTGTCAGTCGAAATGGAAATCGTGATTTTATTTTCGGACTAGCTTGCATTCGCTCCGATTTACTCTGAATTTTTTGAAGGTCAAAGTTGGAGAATAATCTTCTCCCATTACTCAATAGACTAGAAAGAGAAGAATATATCCGTGCAGGCGCAGTGAGGGTAATTCTTAGAGCTTAGACTGGAATTAAGTGTCAGGTATTGTGTCAGTCAGTTGATTCACTTTGACTTTGAAAAATAATCTAGAGTAGAAGAGGTTTGGATAAAGAAATACTCCAAGTGAAAATTATGGTCATGTTCTGAGAATATTCAGTTCAAAATTGATTAAAACTTGATTTGCATCTAAGGAATGATAAATCATCTTCATTCAGAAATCCTTTGATCTTCATATAATGTTTCTTTGACATTAAAAGCAGTTCAAATTCGAGTTTATTAAATTCCGTTTCAACATAGGAATGCCTTATCTCTGCAACAACTTCTCTGAAGAATATTTTTCCATGGGAATTTTCGAAGCGACTTGATCGGTTTCTTCTACAGCTTTTTGTTTCTTCAAGCGCATTTAATAACAGCTGGAAAGGACAAAAATGATCTTGGATATCAGAGGGAACATTCTTCTGCCTGGGAAATCACAACTCCAACTAATTCAAGCGACGAAGTTTTATGCAAAGAAATACAAGAGCGATCCAGTTTCGTTTGTAATTTTCTAGCCAAGGATGAGGAACTTGTTTAAAACTATATTTTTCCTTCTAGGGTCTCATTTTACCTCAATAATGACTATTGCTTTCTTTGCAGATGGAGACACCATTATGGGGTACCATCAGTGAGACCGCCAAGGATCTGATTCAGAGGATGCTTACGACGGATGTTAACCACAGAATTACTATTCAAGAAGTTCTCAATCACAAGTGGCTCAGAGTAAGTCCTTGCTGATTCTTGCAAGATAAGGGTGTCTACCTGTCTAGAAAATCGGGAAATCCAAGAACTGACCGGGTGTCTTAAAAGTGTTTCTATATATTTTTTCCATAATACATACAACGAAAATCCCACTTTCGCCGCCTCTTGAGCGATGCGAATATGGCAAGCAGGAAAAATTTGAGAGGGTTTCTGTATTGGCATCACTGAGTCGCTCGCGTAATAGGCGTCAATAATTCCAACCCATTAATGTAATTATATATGTGATTGTCACATGTTGTCAACCATAACCTTAAAAATTTTATTTTTCTTATTTCGCTATCACTTAAGAGTCGTCAAAAGTCGAGTTCTCGATGCATTTTTTATGGAAAATGTCGTACATGGCGAGGGCGAATGGTGGAGACCACTGACTCGTGTGGTGCTGCCCTAACTTCGCTCGGGCCAGCAATTCCACACTCGTCAGTAATCTCAGCCACTCGCCATGCAATATACAATTAACTATAGTTCTGATTAGGAACATTGCATTTCATAGAGGAATTATAATTCTGATTTGAGACAGGGAATTTAAGTATAAATTATAATTTCGACTTGGGAAAGGGAATTTTCTGAATGGTTTATAGACTTCAGTGAAGCTATACTACTTCCAGTTTTTAACAGGGAATTCCCTTGAAAAAGTGTACTTTTTATTCTAGTGTTAGAAATTTCAGTGAAGAATTATACTTTCGAGGTTGGGTCAAAACATTCTGGTAGAGGAATATAATTCTGACTTGGAATAGAGAAAACCGGGAATTAATTTAGTTGTGGCTTGTTTTAGGAAAATGTCTGGAAAATTATAATTCTTAGTTCGAGGTAGGGGATTTTCGTATAAGATGGCAATTTTGAATTCAGGGAATGGCATTCTAGCCAAGAATTAAAATTTTGAGTCAAGTCCAGCGGATTTTTGTGAAGAAATATAATTTTGCTTGAAATAGGTAATTTCGGAAAAAATTAAATTGTGTCTTGTTCTTGGAAATTATTCCGGAGAATTATAATTATTAGTTTAGTTGAGATAATTCAATAAAATGTTTTAAAAACCCATAAAGAATCAAAATTTCAATTGTTGAATTGAGAATTTTATGAATAATTATTATTGTTTTTGTCAACAGTTAATTCTTGACATGCAAAAGAAATTTTAGGAATCAATTTGAATTCTGATTTATTAAAACGACATACAAGCTAACAGTCCCTGTTCCAAATCAGATTTTGCCGAGTTCTGAAAATTCCTTGTTCCAAAGGATTCTCTAAACTTCGAAAATTCTGCGAGTTCTGTGATTTTGAAATCTAAGGGCATATTTTTCTTATATGCATATTGTAAGACATAATTCTGTTCCATATAAAGGGGAGAAGGCATTTTTCCAAGATTTCTACCAAAGAAAAAAACCTAAAAGGAATTTTTTCATACAATTTTAATCGCAAAACGCATTTTTTTCGAACCATATTCCTTGTTCTCTCATCTTTCACCTAGAGAAAAAAACATTTTCAAAAATTGATGGACACTTATCTGGTTCACGAGTGACGAATATTTGAAGAGCAGCAGTAGAGAAATAAAAATTAAACGCGTAGTTTTTGTTCAAATCATAAAACACAACATTTAAAATAAAAACAATGTATTTTTGGACAAACGACACAAGCTCAGAAAAAAACCAATAGACAAATGTTGTCAACCAAAAAAAGAGCTATGAACGTGTTAATAATCGTTTTTTCGTAGAATAGCCAAAAGTTATGTCATAAAAAAAGATCTACGAATTTATTGCCAATTCTCATTACAAAAATACGTAAGAAATAGAAGAATTAATGTTCGAAACATGCGACGCAAGGTGCAATAAAATTTTCGATTACAAAATTTTTTGCCTAAATTATTATTTGGTGTAGCTGCGAATAAAGATTATTGAGAAAAAAGGAATAAATGGATAATGGAAAAAAAAAGAAAACTCAAATGAAAACGAAAATATCTTCTTCATTTTGCAATATCTGAATGAGCAGTCCCAGACCGAGGTACATAAAAAAATATATCTCACATCTAATATAATACACTTGGATATTATATAAAAATTTTTTTGTTTTATATGGTCCGGGTATCAAATCTGAGAAATATGTATTTCCCTTGAAAAAATGAAACCAAAAATTTTGTTCAGTTTTTTTGGTAAAAATTTTGGAAGAAAATGTTCTCATTCTCATATAAAACAGAATTTCATTTCAAAATATGCATTTGATTCCTACTAGAACCCGAAAAAATGTCGGAAACATTGCGATTCGAAAGAAGGCGATTTCAAATTTACAGATGACGTAATTCAAGAATTTTTTGGATTTTCATGAAGACATGAACCCTTTCGCCAAAAAATATTACCAACAAAGCACTACAACCAAAAATATCATCTACAACTTTGCCAACTTTGATTGAAATCGATGATTTATGCCATAGTTTTGATATTCCTGACATCACGAGCGTTTCAAAATTATAATTCTTATTCCAAATTTGAGTGCATATCGAATCACATGTGGCAAGTCTCTTTTGCGTAGCCTCTCTTGCGGCAAGTCCCTCCCGCGCCATCTCTTCTGAAAAGATGGACAATTTTGTGGCGAGTCTCCCAAATCCAATTGTCTCCCTGCGTCATCTCTCACCCTTGGGGAGTGTCAAAAGTGCGGCATCCCTCCTCAACATAAAATTCGAAGTATTCCTCCAATGGATGTAGCAAAAGACTGGTCATGGAAATAATGTAGGTCACGTACCTTCCTCTTTTCCCAAGTATGGCGGGGGCAGAAAAGCACTCCTGCGACGGGTCATGGGAATAATGTACGTCACATAATCTCAAAATGGGAGATCGGGTGATAGAAATAATGTAGGTCACATACCTTCCTCTTTTCCAAAGTATGGTGGGAGCAGAGAGGCACTCCTGTGACAGGTCATGGGGATAATATAGGTCGCATAAGCTTAAAATGGTAAATCGTGTTATGCTGCAGACTTGTCGCACTTTTGCTACTGTTGAAAGCGAGAGATCCTGCAGAGAGACAATTTGGTTCCAGAGCCTTGCCACAAAGCTGTCAATCTTCTCGAGAGAGAATGGCGCGGGACAGACTCGCTGCAAGCGAGACATGCGCAAACGAGACTTGCCACATGTGACTCAATATGAACCCCGCAATTTCCTGTTTCAAATTTTGAACCTTCTGAATCCTCTATATTGTTCACAAATCTTTCAAAATCTTCAAAAATGTTCCGAATTTTATGAAATCATCCATGACTTTTGAACTCTTTGGAATTGAACGGTAGAAATCCAGAGAACGATCGGTAATGATAAATCATCCGTCGAGTAGACATCCTGCCAATCTTCAACTGTTGGAAGTCGGTGTAGTCAATTTAATAAAGCCGGGAGCTCGACTTTTTATGGAAAACCCTGCGAGCAGTCTTTTTTTACGTATTTTGGGACGCGGATTACGAATTTCATACTCGCTGGTCTCAATTTTCACAGGAAAATCTGCCACAAGCGAGAAACTGATGATACTATTTATTATCTCCGTAATGATAAATAATTCGGGAGAGAAATTCCAAGAAAAGTTTTAGATCTTGAAATTCTAGATCAAAATACATCCTTACAAGTTTATTTTGTTCAATAATAATGAAATAACAGCAATTCTTCTGAGGTGGCGAAATGTGCGCAATGTCTACTGCGCACGATCAGCTGATCGACTTAGAGAAAATCGCTTTAAAAAAATCGTGGGAAGAATCGTGGATGCGTGGAAAATCGACTGTAACTTGGTCATAATTGAGTCATAATCGAATGCAAAGATATATTTTGACGTAGAATTTTAAGATCTACAACTTTTATCCGAAATTTTCTATAATTACAAAGAGAATGGCGGGAAACCTGAAACTGCTTTTCGTTTTTCGCTCATGGCAGGTTTTCTTGTAAAAATTAAGACCTGCGAGTATCGAGTTCGTTATCTGCGTCCCAAAATCCGTAGAAAAGACTGCTCGCAGGGTTTTTCATATAAAGTCGAGCTCCCGGCTTCATTGACATAGGCAGCTCTGGCAGTATCGGTTATATTGTAACAATACAAAGAAAATAAATAAAAAAAATAACCTCTTTCAGAAATAGGCTTGGGGGTGATGAGGCTGCCATTCGCGCGCTGATATCAGTAGTGGTGTTGATCCGTATGCTGATGTTCATTATGCGCTCGTGTGTGTGTGTGTATTTGGCATGTGGTCGAGCAGTTAGCTAGTAAAGTAAGGAAGGCGCGCGCGAGGGCTCTGGGTATCGATGTAATACACGTGCAAGTGGTTTATCGATTCGTAGGGGCAAAGCTCGCTAGCTTTATAAAAATAAGCTAGATATAGCAATCTTCATTATTGATATGTCTTAGCCCATTTTCTTCGAGTGAAATTTGAATTTCTTGTTTTATTAGTTCTTTAGAGTGTTCATACGTAAACTGGGATAAACGATGTCTTTTTGGAGCTCTTTACCTAGGATGTTTGCTAGTAAGATTGATTAGCAACCCGTGTGGAAGCAGTGATTAGAACCTACGAGAAAATGTTGATAAGAAGCTAATTAAAAATAAGTTTTTTTGACTTTTAACTACACTATTCCACTTTTGTTTAAAAATTGATCGTTTTCAGTTCAAAGTTCAACTACGTCGAATATCTTCATGATAATTCATTCATCGTTGAACTATTTTATTTAATACTGATTTTACTGCTTGAATATTCAACTTTTTTTTTCAAAATAACGGAAAGTTACCAAACTCTTCAATTTTTCATCGTCAATTTATCGTTCTGGTTGAAAATTCAACTAACTAAATGGTTTAATGTTAAACTTCTCTGTTGAATACGTATTTTATTGCTCAAATATTCATTAATTTTTCTTCAATTACGTTTTTCTGTTTCCATGTCATTTTTCTTAGGTGAGAATCCAGCTATTCTATTTTGATGGAAACATAATCTTCTTGAATAATTTGATTTCTTGATGGGATGTTAAACTTTTTTGTAGAAAATTCATTTCATCAGTTAGAGATCCATCTCTCTGGTTCCCAATTGAATTATTCCGTCCAAAATTAGTTTTTTTGTTCTAAAAATACATTTCTTGAACTGCGGACTCAACTATTCCATTCATCCCGTTTTTGGGTTAGAGATTGATTTTTTTCGAAGAAAATTTCGCCTTTCTGGCTTGAAAATTGATGTATGTTTTCCAAGGTTCGCCTTTTCTGACTCAAAACTTCAACATTTTGGTTGAAAGTTTTTTTTGCATGTATGGCAAATTTTTCTTTGTTAAAAAATTGATCTCTAAAAGTACAAACTCCACCCTTCTTGACCCTTCTTTCGTTAAAAGTCTGATATGGTTGAAGATTGAACTATTTTGTTGAAAATTCGCCTGTATTTGTTAAATTTAACTCGTTTTAATAAAAAATTAAAATTTGGTTGTTCTAATATCAACTATTATATTTTTCGCTGAAAACTTACTTTTTTTATCAACCTCGACTCTTTTCTATTCGAGATCAAATCCTTTTTTGATTGAAATATCGACTTCAATGTTTCTCATAAAGAATTATTATTATTTGATTGAAAATTCAACTACTTGATTGAAAGTTGAACTTCTTTCTTGAAAATTTATTTTTTTCAATTCTTCTTGTTACATTAAAAATTCTACTATTTGATTCGATATTTTGCGGATGAATTTATAATATTTATTTTTTGAAAAATTTACCTCTTTGACTAGAAATTCATTTTTTTTCCGACCATTTTTTATTTGAAGTCAGAATCTTTCTTGGTTGTGATATAGTCCAGTCTATTTAGATTTTATTATTGCAATTCATTGGGTAAGGGAATTTTCTTTTTGCCATTCTTAGGGTACGATAAAGGAAGCTTAAATCTGAGTTTTCGACCATCAACCCTTTGCAGGTTGTCCGCCATCTTGAATTAAAGGGTGATTTATTGTATCGCCTATAACAATCGTATTTTTGATTCAATGAAGAAAATAGTAGATACCATTTTTCATGAAAATAATAAGATCTACAAATTAGTATATCTGATATTTTCTCGTATTTCGCTTATTTGTTGCTTAAAAATTGATTATACATATAAAAAGAGGGTTGAAAATTTTTTTAGATCAAATATCTTTTTTGTTTCCAGTGCTATCGCAAAACTCTTGGAACAAAAGTTGTAACTCACACAATTTTCTACCATTTTTTATCAAAACTTTTTTTTGTAAAAGCAATTGTTTACTCACCGTAGCGCCTGGAAGTTGCGCGGTAGTTGGTAGTGCTGGATTG
>WSXT02026634.1:0-13895 GCA_011762715.2 Neuroterus valhalla | reverse complement strand
TTTCGGGTTCAGGGGGTCTCAAAACGTGGACATTTGACAAAAATGGGGGGGGGGGTCAAATTTTACACAAATCTAATGCCTTCTCTGATGAGAATGTAAAAATCAGGAAATTTTTAATCCTCAACGCTGGAATGCAGAGACCAAAATAGTATTTACTGATCATCAAATTAGTTTTGATATTTTTTTGGAATCACAATTGACAACACAGCACACATTGCCTTTGCGAGTATCGTTTCCCTTTCTATGGTTTGAGGAGAATTCCATTTTTAAGATTTTACATTACCCTATTAAACTTCTTATGTACTTCTAACTGATTATTCTGAGACAAAATTATTGACTATTGCGTTATTTGAGTGCAAGACGCATGTAAACAATGCTACGTGTATCCCGTAGGCAGCCATGTTAGTTAGTTCGCTAGATGGCCATCAGGTCTCGCGTTGTAACCTAAAATTCCCAATATGTCGATGTTTCAGCATTTAATGGGAGTAACATCTATTGAGTCACGGGGAATCTATCGTCCGGAGAAATCCGGACGAATAGTCACCCTATACTTTATATCAGCTATGTAACCAACTCTACCATCTTTCCGTTGCTCAGTTGAAAAATGCATTATATTTTCATTGACCATTAGTGCCGCGTTCACATTGGCAACCTCAAACAAATTAAACAATGAAGATTTAAATTCGTCCCCTTCAAATTTATTTGAGTCTCTGTTTATACTTTTTTGGAGGAGCTGATATTGCTCATATAATTTCAACAACTGATGTATGAAATGATCTTTTCTTTCAATTAGTATCCTAGCTTTTTTCCAAAATATTCTAACTTCATCTATACAGATTTCAGCACTTCCACGTAATTTTAATTTCAGAATACGTATGTGACAAAAAAAAATTTTGCAATGGTAATTTTGATGGCAATTCATTACCAATAATGTGACTGTCAACACCACCAATTAAATGAATATTTCTACGTAAAATTATTTTTGATGTCATGGAAAATAGAACTTTTGTTATACAACTCACACAGATTGTTTATTTTAACGTGAGATTAAGAGATTTAAGGATGGGCAATCTCAAATCGATTCTGCGGAGATTGATCTTTTCAATCGATTAATCGATCAAAAATCGATCTTTCGGCTTTCCGATGCAGAATCGATTCTCTTATTTGAAGATCGCCCATTCCTGAAATGATTTATGGATATTTTTAAGGATCAAAATGTTTGAGTTTACGAATGTTATTATCAGAGATGGCGTAAGTACCTGAGTTCATGATGCCACAATAAGTACAAACATCTCATTTGCTATTATTCATCATAAATACAAGATTTACAATAAAAAGTTGATTTATTATACACAATAAGTTTTTACCTCATAATTATACTTGATAATATTGATAATTGTTAAACTTTGAGCTCGAATATTCCTTAAGCTAATACATTTAGCAAAAAATCATGATACCTTTTTTGTAGAAGTTGAATTTACAATAAACATGACGCGAATAATTACTTTTGGTTTATTTGGCGCTGAATTGTGGAACTCTGAAGAACAAATAAATGGGTATTATAAATAATTTGTCAGCTTCGAAAAAAGTCTAGCTAGAGGTTTCTCTTAAAATAATAGAGTCGTAAATGGCGCTGGTCCTTGATCCCGTAAAATGTGTATAAAATTGTGAGGGTATTGATTGTTTCGGACATTTTATGAACATGGACAGATTTCTGAAATCGAGATGTAGCACACACAATGAAGAAGACAGTAGGAAGAAATAGAGGTTCACGAGTTCCGTTCATGACAATTCTACTTTGCAGTGGACTTAAAGTAAGGAGCATAAATTGCAGTAAAACGGAATCGCCTATTTTATTGCCAAGTTATTTATGTGATGTACGATTCGAGAGAGCAATAGTATTCTCATTTTTTGAATCATGAGCTATTACTCAGAATTTGATGGATTAATTTCAAATGAAAGTCCTGTTTTAGCCCCATCTGTCCTGGTGTACTTTTTTTAACAGAAGCAATGTTTTTGGCAGCAAATCTCTTGTTTTTCTACAACCGCAGTTGCTATTTAAATTCTGACTTCAGTGTCTGAATCGGGCACGAGCAGCGCTAATGTATAATTTCTTATGGCGCACAGTGGTTCCAAATGCCCAAAAGGTGGCCAAAACTATGGAATGTTAAAAAAATGGGACAAATTTTATTACCCAAGTGTTTCGAGGTCGCTGATTACAAATACAGTGTCGGAAATTTCGAAAACAAAATGGCAGATCCAATATGGTGGACAAGTTTGCTAAATAAAGTTTTGTTTCTTTTAAAAATTGGTGTAAGAGGGTTTTCAAGGTCGCTGACTACGAATCCAGTGTAATGAATTTAGAAAAACAGAATGGCGGATTCAATATGGTGGACGCGTATACTGAATAAATTTTTTGTTCGTTTTCAAAGTTGGTGTAAGAGGGTTTTCGAGGTCGCTGACTACGAATCCGGTGTCAAGAATATTTAAAAAAAAACAGAATAGCGGATTCAATATGGAGGACGAGTATGCTAAATAAATGTTTGATTCTTTCCAAAATTGATGTAATGGGGTTTTTGAGGTCGCTGATTACGAATCCAGTGTCAAAAATTTCAAAAACAAAATGGCGGATCCAATATGGTGGACAAGTATGCTAAAAAAAGTTTTGATTCTTTTCAAAATTGGTGTAAGAGGGTTTTCGAGGTCGCCGATTACAAATCCGGTAATAAAAATGTTAAAAACAAAATGGCGGATCTAATTTGGCGAAGTAGTTACGCAAAATAATACCTAATTCTAACATTACCTGATATGAGGGGGTTTTGTCAGGTCACTGAATATAAATGGTGGACACGAATTCTGAAAAATTTTTCTACTAAGAGTATTTTTACTTATTGTTTGTTTAGTCGCTTCTTACATGTCTTTCATTAAGTTCTTCAAAGAAAATGCCCGATTCAATATAGTACATCAATTGAATAAATGATTCGATGATAGCAATTTTAATGTTTTAGGCATTTCACTAGTCTTTTGGGACAATTGTAAAGTAAAACTCAATTGAAACAAAATAGTATCCTTGATGATTTATTCATTGCAAAAAATACAGTTATTGGTTTCGCTATACAAAAAGTATTTTCCGTCTTATTTTTACCTAACAATACATCAATCGCTGTCACTACAGAGAAAACAGTCAGTTTCGGAGTCACGTTGTTAGTAGACTTTCTTCAGAAAACATTAAAATGCTTAAAAATACATCATGCGTAGTCTGTTGTCTGTCGCTTTTGCGTAAAAAATATTTTTTTTTATCTAATATTGTAAGTGAATTCCCATTCCCTACACAAACTTTCTAGGAAACCTCCCCTCCTCAATTAAACGTTTTGTGTACAAAAGGCCCCTTGAATAAATTATTTGTGAAAAACCATTGTTTCCAAATTTCTAGTTCAAAAGATAGTACTTACGGTTCGGAATAGAAGAATCTCTCTCTGAACTTGTTGATCACGAATCGTTTACAATAATCGCACAGTTTCAAAATTAAACATGTAAACTCGCCGAAACCACCGGATAAAAATTCGCGTCAATGACAAGGCTGCAAAAGGTAGCAGCTAATTTTTTAATATGTGCTAAATTCACATGAATTTGTTAAAAATGAGACTATTTTTGTTTGGTAGAAAATAAATTTTTCTTCCAGGACTAGGGAATCCCAAAGAATAATGTTTTGGACACTGTGAAACTCCTGGAAAAGGAAATATTCGCAGCATAAAATTATATAAAATTAAAAATATCCCAAAATGCGAATTCTCAAATACGAAAATTCCCGAATTCAACAGTTAAAAAAATGTTTTCTTTATAAATAATATAAATTCATTAATAATGGAACACTTTACCTATAAGGGAAAAATACATTACAAATTGTTTTGAGGAATTGTCATCCGTTAAAATATGAAATTATTCTTTCAAGAATAAATATATATATCAATAATTGAAAACCAATTTTTTCAATTTCTGAAATTCGGGTGTTTAATCATTCGGGAATCCTTCTTTATCAGGAATTTTACAGTTTCCAATTCGGTAATATTATTATTTTATCGAGTATTTTATTATTCAAGAATTCTCCAAACCAGCATTTTCATAGAGTCAGGAATGTTATATTTCTAATATTTCCTTATTCGGGAATTCGGCAGTGTCTCGAATTTTATTTTTCGGGATTTTTCATTCGTTCCCTATTTCGTTGAAAAATCGCATTTTCGTTTTGCAAGAAAATTATTCTCATTTCATAAAGATTCATTATTTCAGGCTAGAACTTTTCTATTTGTTTGAACATCAAGATTTACGTTTGGTTAAAAATTTGATTTATGATAAATTTCGCATTCTGAAATTTGCAAAATAAAAGTTTCCAAATTGATGAAACTTTTACGGCACATTGATGAAATGAGGCAACTTATATTTGAGGTTAGGGCGTCGTTACATCTCCCTTGAGAAAAAAGAAGCCGTCAGGATTTCCAGTGACTATCAGAATAATTTTTTTTTCAATTTCTAATTTTCGATCATGATAACTAGACGTCTTGATGTCGTCCATGAATATCACTCCATTTGTTGTAACACTTAACATCATCTCTTCTATATGTGTAAATGATTAGAGATAGAAAACAAAGTTAGTAAACTTTTTTATGGCAATCGTTGGAGATGAATTTTTAAAAAAATGCGTTTCATTCTGTCCATTCAAAGCTCATGAGTTCAAACAGAGACTGTGACTTAAAAACTGTGAATAAAGAAAACAATAAGAACTATATTAAAAAAACAAGACTAAATATAGTCAAGAACTCTACTATGGACGACCTGAGTTTGTCAGGATGCCTTTTGGTCTTGAGAATGCTCCTGAAAATGTTCAACTCTCCTGATTTTTCAGTCGACCCATCTGACCAAAATATAACACTATTGATTAAATAACAGAACTGCATTTGGTCCACATGGGCCACGCCTATTTATAGTACACGAGGTAAACTGCTTTGTCAAGTAGAATGCTTATTTGTGATTCACATAGCAACGGCTACTGCTGCAGTCATGAAGAAAGTATCCCAGATTCGAATTCTACAAATCGATGGACATCGTGAAAGTATTTATTGTACCCTCGTAGTTTTGTATTGAGCTGGCAATTTAATTTTAATCCATGCTTCCATTTTATTTCTATGACTGCCATAAAAGTGTCATAGGAGTATAATAATAGTTAATAAAGTGAATAATCGAAGCAGGAAACCTAGCCCACAACTTAATAGCGAGTTTAGTTAATTTTCCTAACAGAGACTCTACATACTGATAAGTATTACAATCCGTGTACTGCCAGGCGGAGAACGCTTTTGTTTTCATTCTTTCCAGGCTGTTTTATGAATTATTATCAGTTTTTTCGAACTGAAATTCTTTCACATGGGATTCTGTTGCCATCTCTGTCAATATTAATGTTAGAAATATAAAATTATACGATAGTCAATAGAAAATTTTACCAAAAGAAAATTTCATCTGAAACCTTGAAGGGATAACAATTGTGAATTGAAACATCTGAAATTATTCAATGAAAAATTGCAAGTGTTTTCGAACGAATGTTTCTTCAATAAAAATCATACGAATTGAGAAACAGTGATGAATCAAACAATTTGAAACTATGTTGATCTTCAATTGAGTGTTCCCGCATTAAGTCTATTAAAAAGTACAGAAGACTTCCGTTTAGCTGAACAGCTCCGCGACGTAAACATTCGTTTAGCTGAACTCGGGAGAAATTCCCACCACTGTCTCCCTTCGCATGGGTGTTTCTAGAGGTGACTTCTGATTGATTGCTACAGTCAGTTGCTTTCTCCTGAGAGTAGAGGGGGCCGCTCGAGTTCAGCTAAGCGAGCGTGGACGCTCTCAGGCAAATGGAAGTTCAGCTAAACGGAAGTCTTCTGTAGTCATAATGTACATTTTTAAATGAAAATTGTTCAGGAAAGTAACTGTTTACCTTAAGATATTAAGGGTTATAAGGGGAAAAAGCATCGGAATCCTTATCTAGTATTTAAAACCGTACTGTACATTTTCTCTACTGTGAGTAAAAGGCATATGGCAGTCTGTTACGTAATTGATCAGTTGGTTTATAGTTAGAGGCTCTATGATACGGGAAATGTTGATATTGTATTGATATCTTCAAAATATTCCTGGTACCGAGAATCGAACCCAAGCCTTCCTGATCTATTCGGTATATTGTTTGATTCAAATAGTGAAATTTCAATTATTTTCAATCAGGAGAGTAACTGATACCATGGCTTGAGATTCCTTACTAAAATTAATTCAATGGAATTGCATTATTCAATGAAATTGGAAGTGCATCTGAGCCACTCAGACGTTTCCCCATATATTTTTAATCATCCACGAAAATTGTGGCATAACATATCCATTCTTTCAAATCGTAGAGCCGCCGAATATAGAAACATGCAATAATTGGTCGCGTGACAGACTATCACGACTATCATACTATCAGACTATCATACTATCAGACTATCATATAATTTATTCAGATTCGACCCACCTCAACTTGAAGCTATAGGAATTTTCATGCAGAATAAAAACTTCTTAGATGCACTATTGAGCCCAAATTATATACTATAGATTTCTCTGGGAATGGGGCAGCTCGGGGCAGCATGCGAAAACGGTCTCGGAAAGAAGACACTCTACGACAATAGAAACAACAAATCTCGACACAGGAACTCGCAGGAAAAGAAAAATTCACCTTCACGAGCATTTTCCATGTCGCACAAAATTTTTTTACTAAAAACTCACTGAATGTGACAAATTTTAGGAAAATTCCCGCCTTTTCGGGTCCAGCACTTTTACTTTTGGATTTTTGACTTCATTTTCGAAATCAGCGACCCCAAGAACCTTATATGGGTACTCGAACAAAGTGAAATATCGAGATTCTGATTCTTGGTCAGCTTTTTGGGATTTTGAACCACTGTAATTGTCAAATTCACATTCAAATGTAGAAGAAGTTTCATTGGAAGACTTGGAGATAGATTGAGATAGTAAACACTTGGGCGTATTCAATGATTTACTACTCCTCATTCAATCGCCGAATCCGAGCATCGCTTTACTTAGTAAGAATTGGATGCAATCATGGACAGATTTATGTGGATAATAAATTATCTGTGAACTCCTACAGTTTTTCAAAAGTATACCTCTGGTGCTGATTCGCTTTACACTAAACTTCTAACA
Source organism: Neuroterus valhalla (assembly GCA_011762715.2). Taxonomy (NCBI): domain Eukaryota; kingdom Metazoa; phylum Arthropoda; class Insecta; order Hymenoptera; family Cynipidae; genus Neuroterus; species Neuroterus valhalla. The sequence goes on along the minus strand of WSXT02026634.1, from coordinate 6,665 downwards.
GCAATTTCCAAAAATTCGGCTCGGAAATAGATTGCTTTCAGAAAGAATTTTTTTTTTTTGGGAGGATATTCATAATTCTAACGAATTAACTCATCTGAAAATATTTTCTATGTGTATTCTTTCAAGATCAAATTCAATCTTGTGGCATTTATCAAGTCTTTCTGAACCACATACTCACGGAAATTAGTTCATGGAATCAGTTTAATTTCACTCCTCTCTCATATCCCAAGATCCTAATTCTGCTTTCAGAAATGATTGTCTGCTATTATATGTATGCTAGCAAACTTCACCAGTCTAAGTAACAACTTGCCGAATTAGCTGATCGTCTAAAGTATAAGTTAAAGCTATGTTTCAACAAAGCTCCTACTCCAGACTTCAGCGGCTTAAAAGTTCGCATGAACTGAGCGCAGGAGTCATTAGTACCAAATAAAGTTAAAAAGCAACAAAAACACGCGGTTCAAGAATTCAAGGTGGCAGTTCGCTCTTGGTGTAATTCTAAGCACGATGCAATGACTTACAAGTTTTCCTATATTATCTTCTCCTTTCTTCATCTCTCTAAGAACCAAAAAGCTGCCACGTGCTTCGGAATCGAGTCGGTATAAAAAGGACTTCAGACAGCTTGCAAAAACCAATATAAATGCAAAGGCGTTTAAGTTCAGTGTGCACGAGCCAAAGTTAAAGGGAGTCGGGCAAGCGGATCGCCTGATTGATATTCTACTCAGGATATCCGAAAACTGGCGGATGTGACGATCGCATCATCGGATTAAAATGAGAGATTCTATCTCGGTTGAATGAGCTAGGCATCCCCCTTGTGAGAACTCGGTCCAATAATCGAACCTCGGAGTCCGCATAACAGATTTGACCTGATTTACGATACTTTGCTTTTGCCTTAAAACAATGATTTTCAAATCACTTTTTGGTCATTTTTCATCCAATTAATAGTTAATGTTAAGTACCGAGTCTTATCATCTTTATTCACTCAATCATGAGATAGTTGTTTCCTAATGAAGAGAAGAGACACTGGGCATGAGCTTTATATACTTAAAGATAAGAAGCAGAAATTTCCAATTTCCTCTTATCAATATTATTTTAATGTAATATTGATTGTTTTTTTATTTGGAGCATAGAAAAGAGGATAGAAAAGGGCTGTAACCCCCTTCCATCTTTTGACCTCTGATGTTCAACATCTTACTTCCAACATTTTACTTCCTAATGACGATGCTTGGCCTTTGACGGATCTACTTGATGATGCCCTGTTTATTTGCTATGATATGAGTATTGCACCTGAACGCAAAGGTAACCTGGCGCGCCTGCACACTCTGTGGTGCTAGAAACAACCAGAGCTTTCGCACCTTTTACAGCAAATACTGGGAAACCGTGCCGTAAATCTTTCGCGAACAAGAAATGTACGTGAAACGCTTCCTATATCACTGCAAGAACAAGCCAGAGACGGAAATCAGGGAGCGACATTGAGACCAACTGCTGAAACAAGTCATCCACCAAGGTATGATGGCGATTTAAGGACAAGGAGAAACTTCAACATCCAGGTTCATGCTAAGACCCATGATCTATCAAATCAGAGGTCTGAACTAACGATTGATGAAAAAATCAAAAAGCGCTTGCATCAACTGAACAAGAACATTGGCTGGGCAAGACAAAATGCGTCCCGTATGAAGTGTGTGATTGACTATATAAAATCAAGTGAGCCTTTTACGGCAAAGTTCTGACAGTTCAGTCATTAAATGAGTAAACATCATCGCACATTGAAAATGTCAGAGCTGATGACCATCAAGCAGCACATTGTGGACAAAATACGAGTACTATCTGACGCTCGAAAGAGAATTAGAAGGAAGGAGGGATGGGGCAGGAGAATCAAAAGTTGTTCGCTGACCAAACGTGCCTCTCTAAAGATCCTTCTGTTTTTTCCGAGAACCTAGTGCAGTCAGAAGAAACCGAGACATTTTGGTGAGAGATTCACGAAGTAAAATATCTATTCAATGATTTGTGCAATAAACTCATAACATCGGAGGAAGAGTGCCTACCAATTACTGCTGAGGAGGTACAGGAAGCATTTAGGGGCACGAAAAACTTCTCCGCTGCTGGTATAGATTGTACAAGGAACGTTTGATGAAATAGATTTACTTCTTCACATCAAAATCTGGCCTGCATCTTTTCCTCATGTTAAAATTCGGAAATTCCGATTCCGCAGTGGCTGGTGTTAGGACGAACTGTACACCAAACAAAAGGAGGCGACTTGTCCAACCCAAAGACGGAAGTGTCTGCAGTGACGCTGCAAATCGCAAGCGCAATCTGTCGATGGCCTGGATTGATAATCAGAAAGCTTCGTATTCAACTACCCATAGACATATCGTCTGTCTTTTAAAAAGCTTGAGGTTTACGGAAATAATAGAGTGCATAGAGATATTGAAGCCCCTTTGAAAGTTCAGACTTACTATTACTTCTGGAAAACACCATGTGACAACGAACAGCGTCATTTTCCAGAGAGGTGTCTTATAGGGATAACGCAATGGACCCTTCCCGCTCCTAAATCACACTATTGCCACTTTTTCCCATACTTCACGATTCCCATAGGTACCATTGTGACAGAACTAATGTTATTTAGCATAAGTTGACTCATATATTTTGTGTGGATGACTTGAAGATCCTAAATGACTTAAAGATGCTTTCGTAAAAGAAAATCTCAAAGATGCTTCTGTTAAAACACATCCCAAAAATGCTTCTGTAAAACAACATCCCAAAGATACAAACACCTTCTTCGACGGATCGGGTCATTCAAAATGTCGCCATTGAAGAAAATAACCGCGACTCACATGCTCGTTGTCCTGGTTCTACTGTATTCGTTTGGCATGATTCCATGGACGAAGAATGAGCTCAAGGCCCTTGAGAACACTACGCGCAAGATAATGCAAATGAAAAAAAGGTTGCATATCAACTCGTCCATTCCGCGCTTATACGTCGCACGCCGCAAAGGTGGACGCGGACTTCTCAATCTTGAATGTCGATACAACCGAATTATCCTGAGTACTTTTTATATCATTGCGAATCATCACATCATCCTATCCTGGCAATAGTCGGGAATCACGGATTTCTAAAACAACATGGAGACGAGGTGATGCACGGAAACTCTTACAAAATTGTAGAAGAACAATCCTTGTTCCATGAGTCAATGTTCGTTTTTCTGAAATCATCTGGACTCAATTCATGAACGGAGAGTTTCTTATTCGCGTGTCAGGATAGTGTGATTCCTACCTCAGCATACGGTATAAGCATATTACGTAGAGAGGTTTCCAGCGATTGGTGCAGGGCGTGTCTTGAACTCCCTGAGAACCTTTGTCATATACTATCGAACAGAGGGGCTGGTTGAAATGAGGGCTCTAGCGCATCCAGTCCCTCGATTGTCCCATTAAAGCAGAGAAAGAGTCTATTGTTGAGAGAGAGGAGTGCCGAATCTACTGGAACTACAATTTCTCGGCAATAGTCTCTGTCCAGCACACAAGACCCGACAGCTTGCTCCTTGACAAATGTGACCGAACTATGTTCGTGATCGAATTCTCGGCTCCAGTCGACTACAACATCAGAGGCAAGAAAACCGAGAACAAGGAGAGGTAGAGAGATCTCAGTGATCAGTTCTTTTTTGAGGTTTTTATTAACTTCTCTCTGTATGAAAAAAAAATTTCTGCACAGGCCGATTTATATTATCAAATCCCTAAGCGCCCTTAGTTTAAATTTTTTAGCCAATAGGATGAGTTGCATTATAAAAAACTTTCCAGAAGTGCTTTGTTCCAATATCTATAGCCTTACTAGCTCACCAGGCTTCTGTTCCTCTAATCTCGCTTCTCATAATCGGAAGCGTTTCTCCATACACTCAGTTTGCAGAAGATAACATACTTTCTACTGGAAACGTGTGCGTCTGGTTTCGCCGGCGGGACAGAGTTAACAGAACGTAATACAGTTGTAACGTGTTGTTTTTCTTTTCTTCTATATTTGGAAAATTTATGGTAACTACTATCGAGATAACAGAGAAACGTGCTTTTCCTTCGAACTCCACCTGGCGTATATTATACCTTATCCCAGTCACAGGTTCAATCTGAACGTCTTTCTCATCTATGAATTCGTTTGTCTCTAGTTTCAATGGAAAAGTCATGAATTGTTTTCAATAAAATAGGAATAATAGTTTATTTTTATAACATAGAAAATTAGACTAAAGTCTTCTACATCTTGGTAATTTAATTTAATCAGTTTTTACTTTATTACAAACTTCTTTAAAAAAAGGCTGCCCTCAATTTCCACTGAGATCCGAACACGGGACCTTTTGTGTGCCAGACGAGTGCTCTACCAACTAATCCACGGAGGGGTCGAGCAATCCTCTTCCCAATCAAGACAGTCAAGACCAATTTTTTTAAGATTGAGGAAACTATTGCATTATTATTTAAAATCTGTTGGAATTGATGAGTATGAATTAAAGCAAATTTGTAAATATTCGAATTCAGATTTCACGAAATATAAGGTTTATCTTGAAATAGAACTGATGATGACATCAGTTCTAGAAACTTCTTTCCAGTAAGGTTTTTCCAAAGTAGGAAACATCCAAACATAATGGTTCTCAATTTTGAAGTTTTCAAATCCAAAATATCATATCGCTGTTATTTTTAGGCGCTTGGAAGGTTCGGCGCATTAGGCTTGAATTCCTGAAAATTTTGGTTCTCCGATATTTATTTTCATCGGAAATTATACTACTATGAAGAAATACGAATTTTCGGGTCAAGGTCTCTGCAACAAATAGCTAAAAAAGTGGACTTTACGTTTTAAAAAGTTCCATGAAATGCCTTGGTGCATCCATTAGATGTTCTGAAGAATTTCTCGAATATTGTCTTTTTCGTGTTATAAAAACCTTATTGGAAAAGTCATAATACGTTTTGTAGGAGTGTTGAAGATAAACAAGTTTTGTAATTCCGAAGTTCCTTGTGAGAAGAAAAAAAAAATTCAAACCATTCAACTTTTCAAATAAAGTACTTTAATTCAAAAAGTAAAAATTTAAGAAAAATATTCAGATTGACAAATAACTTAATGAAGGAAGTTACTAAATAAGAAATTCCACACTGCTTGCCTCACAGAATTATAAATTTGAAAGTCACACTGGAGTTCGGAACAAGACATTGATGATTATCAAAATTCTAAAATTAACATCCAGGAATAATATACTTCAGAAATATTAAAGATTCGACAGTTTAAAGTGTAGAACTACTTTCAATATCGGTCAAGTTCAAATTGATAGACTTCAAATAAGATTATCATCAATTTATTTGTTTAAAGTTCAATAACTTCGTTTGGAAATATTTGCAATTGTTTTTTATTTACAAATGAGGAACCTCAAAATTGATAAATTGATGATAGAGCGATCGCAGGACAACCGACAGAAGCTTTGCTCTTTCGCGTTAAAAGAAAAACATAAATTCTATTAATATTCTATTCATCGAATGGGAGAAAACAGCTATCGGCGATTGAGCTGCCTGGACATCAGCATTTGTTATTAGTACATGCTGATTCACAACACTCTCAGACGAATCACTATCAGAACTATTCATCATAAATGCCTTTACTTGCGCGCAACGTCCGTGTTCAATACACACACGCGGCGCGTCGAGTGTGCGCCGTGTCCCCAGCAAGAGTAAGGACGGCCGAAAGGAGGAATAATGTGAGAACGGGAAAGTCGCAGCGTGAACTGTCTCTGAGCCTACCGTACATATACTACACCGGCCTCAAGGACGGCAGAGGGAAAAAGAGAGAAAGATACAGGGCGAGATCGCTGCATTGGTGCCATGCTATCGACATTTTCAATCGTATTTTTCGTGACGCGGATGGTGTGTTCCCGTTTTTCGCAGTTAGGTGGCCTCGCTCAAAGTATATGCATACCCTTTCAAAAGAAGCAAAGCTTCAATAGTTTCAGAACCCAAACTCAGGATATTCAAAATTGAATTGTTCAAAATTCAACAAATGAAAGTTGAATGTTCAAAACTCAGGTTCAAAAAGTTTTGAAATCGCCAAGTACACCAGTATTCGAAATAAGTTTTAAGGAAAAACACAGAAGACGAATACGTTTATATATTCTCAAACGGAAAGCTTATAGAAATTGAACTAATCTAAACTGCACTGATTCAAAATCGTTTAATACTCCTTCAGCTTGACTTTAGTTAAATAATCAACGATATTTGGAATTTGAGTGTGTTTGTAGTACGGAATTTGAAGAGTTTTAATCGCGGTTTTGGCAAGCGAATAATTAAACCTTCTAGACCTTCGCGGGAGAATCCATCGAATGTATGGGCATGTGCATTTCGATTATTCACGACCTCTCTCACAAGCGACCGAATCAAATATGTTAAGGGGAATGCACACTGGGTGGTTTGCGATTCTATAAGCACAACCTTTGCTGGCCTTGGCCATTCTTGCGTAAAAGCTTGCAAATGGTGCAATAAGGCTTAAGTGAAAGTGGATTGAGTACGAGGGTGCTCTAAAAAACGTTGTAGCCGATTTCTCCTTTCTCTTTACTAAACTTTTTTCTATATGCATAGATAAGCTCCCCCCTCCCCCCTCTCTCTCTCTCTATCTATCTATCTATCTATCTATCTATCTATCTATCTATCTAT
>WSXT02026623.1:0-13895 GCA_011762715.2 Neuroterus valhalla | reverse complement strand
GCGGTACGGCGCATAGCGTTATTCGCAATAACCGCTATGCCCCGTACCGCCACCATAGCCGACTCTCCCCTACATATCCACCAAACAGTCGGAATTTTAACTAAAAAAGATGAAATTTTTTCAAACAGATAGAAGTGGAAGAAAAAATGTTGAATGAGAGAGATAAATTGACGACCAATAAAGATTTTCCAGGTAGGAACACAAATTTCACCCCTTTTGGTTAATTTTCTACCAAAAACGACTCATTTCCTGCAACACCGGTGAGTTTCAAAACCGAGGAGATTGGCTTTTACAAAAAATGTCCCTAGTTTAATTTTCAACAAAGAAGTTGAATTTTGAACAGAAAAAGGTTTTCCAAGAGAAAGAAAAACAATTTTACTATTGTTGAATCTTCAACCGAAGAGACAAATTTTCTACAAAACAGATAAACTTATTCCAAACCGAAAAAATTTTCTCAGAAAGAGAACAAATTCCAACAAACTGTTAAATTTTCGACCAAAAACGACGAATTCTTTCCAAAACCATACAGTTTCCGACAAGAAAAAAATAAATTTTTAACAAAGAAAATTCGTATCATCATAAAAGTTTCTTATTAAAAAACTCATTCTTCAAAACGAAATAGATCAATTTTTTAATAAATTGTTGAATTTTCAATACATTCTCATCGTGTGTCTCGTGCTGCGCACTCGATCAAAATCTGTCCCGAACGCGAACTTTTCTATATTACCTTTAACTCAAATGCATACAATGCATATAACATTAATTTATATATGTCATACCTCATTAGGATAAATTGTTTCAATTTTTACATGCTACAAGAAATTGTACTCACAATTTTTGATTCTTGGAGAGAAAAGTCCAAAAAAAATTTCGAAATGCTCCCCCACTTTGATTTCCCATCCAAAATATCCGATTAGTCTTTCAAAAGTTATGGAGCATACAGACGTCAAAACGACGACAACAGACAGACACCAACGTAAAAACTACTTTTTCGGAATCAGGAGGTCTCAAAACGTGGAGATTTCATAAATTCCGCGAAAGTCGATTTTCACGTAAAACTAATACCTTTTCATTCTGACTAGAATGTAAAAAAATTTTTTTAACCATTTTTTTCTACTCCGCTTAAAAATCGCGTACTTGGGCATCAGGCCCTACATAAATTACAAACTTCTGCAAACGATTAGAAACAAACTATCAACAGATAAATTGTTTTTAATTTTCAATAGTTCATTTAAGCAAACAAGAATCAACCTCACTTATATAGCAAAAAAAACATTTGAGAATAGGATGTGTGAACCGAAAAAAACTTTTTTTGAGTTGAAAAATAATTATTTAAACATAATTGTCGCTCGTCTGCCTTCATCCGTTATTTACTGTAGCTGTAGATTCCAATTTTTGTGATCAATAATTAGGAAACTAATGGTCAAAAACGAAAACTAAGATCACCATTGGAATCGTCTTCCCAGTATCTTCCTGTGCGATTTTTTTGTTTTTTTAAAAAGACCTTTTTGGAACAAATTTTTGATAAATTTCAGTAAATCATTTTAACAAAGTAATTACTTTAATTCAAATAAACCATTTAGAAATAGGATGGTTATCTTAGTTTTCATGTCGGCCTATTAGTTTGTTAATTATTGATCACGCAAAATTGGAATCTATAGCAGAAACAGCCTAGGCGCTACAGTATACGGCCGAAGGTGGACGAGCGTTATTATGCTTAAACAGTTATTTTTCGACTCAAAAAAATTAATTTTTGTAGTTCACACATCTTAGTCCCTAATTGTCTATTTTCTATTGGAGTAAAGTTAATTTCTCTGTTTGAATGAATCATTGGAAATTATAGATCAATTTATTTGTTTGAAAAATTATTATTGTGAAAAATGAAAAAATGTCACCGAAAGATATTCGGTTGCAGAAGTTTGTAATTTATACATGGTTTGATGCCCAAGTACGCGAATGTTAAATAGAGTAAAAAAATGGTTAAACAAATTTTTTTTTCTTTCTAGTGAGCTGCATGGACTGTTGTTGCTATGATGCATCACGATTCCTGTATAAATATTCAAATTGTCGTTGAAGAATAAAAAATGTTATGAACAATTAATCTGTTCAAATAATTATTTTAAAAAAAATTGAAAAGTCGCAGAAAGGTCTAAGGATGCGAATCCAAATGGCATATTAAAAATTATTATACATCAAAACCATTTGTTTTTAATAGATGCACGCCGTTATATAACGTTAAAATGCTCTAATTGTTTAAAAAATAACTTCTTCAAAAAACAAGAAAATCGCGCACGGAGGCAATTCGGAAGACGATTTCAATGGTTTATTCTGTCTCTGAATTGGACTGTTAGTTTGGTATAATTATTATTTTGTTGTTGTTGTAATTTTAAGCCATAATCCCTTGCGGGGTAAGCATAACTCGTGAAGAGTTATAAATGGTAAGAGAACACGGTCACCCGCCAACATGCCAACAGCACGTGGTTTTCCCGAACGGTTACCCATCCAAGTACTAACCCCGCCCAGTGCTGCTTAACTTCAGTGATCGGACGGGAACTGATTTTTTGGACTTGACACGGCCGTTAGCCCATTTGGCCATCTTCATGGATGAAACTTCATAGTTTGAAAATTAGTCTTTTTTGGTGCAAAAGTTAATCTTCATGGTAGAAATTTAATATTTTTGGATTGTACATTCAACCATTTCTTACTAGTATTTTTTAATAGAATTAATTTGCTATCGATTTCGAATAAAACACTTTTTGGTAGAAATATCAACTATTACATTTTCCTTGGTTTTATTATAAGTTATACCACTTTGAAAAAAGATAATTCTTTTCGGGGTGAAAATTCATGATTGTAGTTTTTAATTTATTTAGAATTAAACTGTTTGATTGGAAATGCACCCCTCCTATAAGAAAAATATTTTCGGGTTAAAAATTCAACTGTTTTGTGAAAAATTCTTCTTTTTGTCTTACCGATTTGGGAATTTTGCAGAAAATAAAACTAGTTAGTAAAGAATTCCACATTATTCTAGTAGATTTTTCTTTTTTAATTCAACTTTTTGATGAAAAAAAAAGCTTTCTTATAGAAAAATTGGATTTCCGGGTTGCAAATTCCACTGGTTTGTAGAAGATTAATCCTTTTGACTTGAAAATTGACATTCTATCTTTGTTGAAAATTTCATTGATTATCAATTTGGCATTTTTAAACTTCCACAGTAACTGCCCAAATACGAACTAGTTGAATTTCGTAGGTAAAAAATAATTTAGCTTCCTTACAGAAAAACTTAAATTTGAAAGAGAAATTTTCAAGTGTAATCACAAAAAATACGAGTTTCCAAGGAAACAAACAAGTTTTCACTAAATGAAATTGATCACAAAAATTAAAAATCTTTTGCAAATAGCAAACTGGTCGTAAAAAATCCGGTTATTTCAAAGGGATGTTCCAAGAATTGACCTTATAGTTCGAATGTAAAGATTTATGGGCTGGATTGTAGGTAGTTCCAATTTAAAAAATGATCCCTGGCTCTGGGCCCTTGTGATTTACGTGTGTCGTTCAGTTGGCCCAATGGCTCTGATCACGTGAAGTACACGAGGTCGCTTGCGCGCATGCGTTACAGCTCTCAGGCGGTGAAATCACGAAATTGGGATTCATCCATCGAGAGTTGTCCTCGGCTCCCGAGTACTTGAGTCTCTGACACTAAGTCAATCAGACTGGGTCATTCGGAAGTTGAAGAGGCCGATGCCTCATCACTTCAATTTCAATACATATATTTTTACTTAACTATAGTAGTTCTTATTTTATTTATTTCAAGCACTCGCGCGAACTCCTTCTCATTTGCGCGTAACTCTTCCGTCTTTACGTCAACTCTTAGTTCTCTAGTTTCCTGAAATCGTGGTGTAAGTAACCGGTGCGGATATTCCGACGTTTTCGCTCATTTTGAGGGAAGTACATCGACTTTCCATTCCAAATTGGGCTGGAAAATTAGTGAGAACACTACTGGACTTTCACGCCGGAAATTAAATACAAAAACTGTGAGTACATTGAATAAACTACTTTCCAATCGTCTGAAATATTTGTATACTGAAACTGGAGGGTTTCTATTATAATGTTATGCTGGGCGTGTGTATATTCAAAATATTTGTCACATTTTTTCATTATTTGTGATTGATCTTCATGAATATATATGTAGTGGGATATGTGTAATTTTGAAAAATATTCAATAATATTTCGTTCACACTTCAAATTTAAATAAATATGTTTATTCAAAACCCAGAACACATGACCACCGTTTTCGTAAGATTGATCATTTGCAATTCAAAGTCTTGCAAAGAGTGAAATGAAAGTAAGCTTCAAAAATAAATTAATTTCTGCGAATGTAAATTGATTTTAAAATGTCTTATAAAGATTGCTCTCTTTATTGAAAAGATATCTTAAGGAATCTTCTACTGTGATTTGTAATAATAATGCATTTCAAGAGTAAAAGCTTTTAAATTTGAAAGCCAATGCTCCATTATCTCCCGGTGAAAGCTAATCTTCTTTGAAGATAATACTTCCATTTCTGAATGGGTCTGAACTCGGTCTAATGATTTCAAGGTTTTATCCCGCAGGTAGAACTTACTTTTAACCAGAAATTGACTCTACAAACTTAGCATAGGAAGGAAAAATATTTTTTATAAAAAATTGCATATAAGTCAATTTTTAGAAAGAATTGAAGAAATAAACCAATGTACAATTAAAATAAAATTTTTACTTCCAATTTTAGAATACAGTAATCTAATCATTTAACATGATGAAATACCTGTACTCTATGCAGTGGAAACAAATGATCCAGTAATAAAAAATAGATGTTTCTTTTTCTTCAATCTTGTGTTAATATTTACCAGAAGTGAAACCCAAGCGGTAAATAGTCAATAATTTGCATGTATTACGAAATGAGTCAAGAATCATCACAAATTCGTGGTTTTCTCATCAGAACTTTCCAGTGGATAAATGATGTAATTTGTCTTATCATTCGTTTTATAATTTTATTAATATTAAGTGGATAAATCCGTTACAAAATATTTTTAGAAGTTCTCTTTTCAGAACGTCAATGTATATTTTTCGAGATCGGGGAAGAGGTGAATTTATTTTTGGTCCGGAAATTCTTCTAATATTAAATAGCAAATACTTGTTTAATCACTACTTTAATTTCAACTATATCATAAAGTTAGGCAAGTTTTAATTGTTCAATTCCAGTATCTTTACCAATTTTTTAGGCCAAGGCTAAATGTCCGGCCTGTCTGTATTTTTAGCTCTAAGTACACAGCTTGTACACAGTTTGGGTCTAAACGTACGGACCTGGGAAAAGGGAAGGGAGTTGGGAGGCAGCTTGTGTCCGGACGTGTATACACTACCAATTTTTCAATCAAAATTTATAGAATTAAACAATTTTTTGCACTCGAGATTGAACAATCTTCTGATATTTCTGATCAAATAATTAAATATTTAAACCTGCCTAATTCGAGCATTGGAAGTAATCAAATTTGCACAATTTTTATCTAACATTCTCATTTCAGTCATCATAATCAGTTCTATCAGAAGATTCTGTTCTACCATCCACAAACCATAAATTTACCGCAACAACCCATCTACCGCACCGATTGTTAGTCAAATCTTTTAGAAAACGGTTTTGCGTAATTAAAGAAAGAATTCCAATTTTCTATCGAGAAATTAAATACAATTTTCTTTGAAGAAGGGACGCTTTACAACTCCGCTGGGTTTCCGAACCCAGGCCCGGTAAATTAAAATAAATAAATCGGACAATATTTTTTAATGTTGAATACATTTTTATTGGTGTTCTAAAGATTGTAGATGGTTTTAGGAATTGAGATAAGGGAAGATTTGAAATTTAAGCGTTTCGAATTGTTGAAGGTAGTTCAAAATCCTAAAAGTTTAATAGTTAGATAATTTATTAATAGTGAATTGTAACAATTCTAAATGCTAAATTGTTAGTTCTAAACACTACCTACAAGTCCAATTTTCCCGTATCGTAAGTTTTAATTTTGCATTTGGAAATGCAATGTTCAAATTTAAAGAAGGGATAATAAGGCTACTTTTTGGGATTATTATGATTTTAGCTAATTAAGAGTAGTATAATTAAAGTTTAAGGAGTTTATGTATTGAAAAGGTTCGATTTTCAGAATTCTGATTATTATTCCTTTTTATATTTTTTAAATATCCATAGTCCCTTCTTATCGCAAGATATCTTCAGACATTGGACCTTTCAGCTCAAATCTCTTTCTAGACCCCAAAAATGCCCCAACTCTCATTAAAAGCCTCCCAGAAATGCCTGACGTACTTAATCTTTTGAGTTCTTTGATCTCTAAACTCTCATACTGCGAGAGGGGGAAATGAGGGAGAAGGAGAGTACCATACCAATACTATCTGCTGAAAAATTTTCATATAAGTGCTCGCGCTTGACTGAACATTAGTTCAGGGGAGTGGAAAACTGCAAAAAACTGTAACTCCCGAGCGCAGCCGGTTATCGACAGTAGAGTTTGGATGTAGACATTCGATAGCATCTAGTGCCGATAACCATGCTCGGCATGACTCGAAAAAATAAAACAAATGACACTGACCTTGAGCACGGTTCACGATGTGACCTAAACTATTCATATGACTAGTCACAGGCCCCCTTCCCGTCTCCCACTTGACATTGGAAAAGATTTTGGTGTGATCCAAACTATTCCTGTGACTAATCAAAGGATGCCTTCCTATTCCCCATCTAACATTATTATTGTCACTAATCTTGGAAAAGGTGCTCCCTTCGAAAGTTATTTTATTTTTAGTCTGGGCATCAGGAGATCGTGTCCACAATTTATTGAGGAGGCCTATGATTTGTAACACAATCATTACTAATTTAAGGGTCGTGTATTTTGAAGAGTGATATATTATTGTGTGAAAAATATTTTAAGCACAATAATCAACAACCCTTGTTAATCTGCGACCAATGGCACGAATGACTATCGTTCATTTACTATAATAAAAAATAAAAAACTCTGCCCGCCGCGCTTCCCCGGCTTCAATGAATACATTCTCATCGCGTGACTCGTGCTGCGCACTCGATCAAAATTTGTCCAAAACGGTAGAGAAGTTTTACTGCTTCCTTCTTTCATATGTTGTGTAGTTTTTCTCAAAATTAATTTTTTTATTTTATTTCTCACGATTGAAATAAAAACTACGCGTCCGATGGGAAAAATGATAACAAATTCATAGATATTTTTCGGGTGTACATCTTTTCTCTATTGATCTTCTGTCTTAGCCTTCGTTATTTTTTCAAAAATTTTATTATTTCATTTTTATAGTTATTTTTCCTAATTGAAATAAAAACTATATATCCTGTCCAAAAAAGTTGATAACACATTTGAAGATATGGTTTTTTATGACTGAAGCAAAAACTACTTGTCCTATCAAAAAGTTTATTTCACCAAATTTGTTGATCTTTTTTTGGTGCACAATTTTCGTTCATGTATATTTTCCCGTATTTTGCATATTTTAGCCAAAAAATGAATCTTTCTATTTTTCATTATTTTTTGTGAAACCAAAATTTGAATTTTCGATTTTTTGATGACCTTCAAAAAGTTATAAGAATCATCTTGTAGGGCTCCCAGACAGAAACATTTTCTCCTCTAACTTTTTTTCATATCTTGCATTGTTTGGCTAAAAATGCTCATGTTTGTTTATCGTTTTGAATTTTGAAAATGCTATAACTCTGACAATTCTGTTCCCATAAAAAAAAATCATGGGGATAAATTGTTCCTCTTATTACCTACTGCAAAAAGCCGTACTTTTAATTTTTGAGTCTTGAAAAAAATTGATATAAAAATGTTCAAAATGCTCCAACTTTTGGAATTTTTATCCACACTAGCTGTCATAGATATGGAATTTGACAGTTGCAGATTTATGTTTCTAGCAAGACATCCTATTGTTTAGAAACCCGTCTTCAAAATCCATCGCTACGATTATCATAATGTTCCGCAAACTTCATTAGAAATTCTCTTAACTTTTGGGTACAGTCCTTTCGAATTTTCTTACGAAGTGGCACTTGTTTATTATTTACTCACAACTAGTGAATGCATCCTTTCTGAAGCTTATAAAATGTTTTTTATAAAATCGAAAAGCCTTTTTCCAACGTTTCTGACAAAGAAAATATTTGATGAAAAGTATGTTCCCAATATTTTTCCATGTAAAAGTGACAGATTTCAATACAGAAGAATTTCTAGTCGGCAAAGCTGCATGACTAAGTACGAGGATAAGTACCTTATATTTGCCCTGAAATTTGATCTGATAAAAAATTGTTTGTTTTATTGGAAATTCGTATTTTTTGTGGTTACACTCAGAAGTCCTGCCCTCAATTCAAGTTTTTCTTCAATGGAGCTAGATCATTTTGTACAAAATGAGTTAATCAAAAATAATAATAATAGCTTTAAAAAAGCTTCTAAGCGGCTCGCAGGACCGAGTTTGCTCTTTCCCTTCTGAAAGACAAAACTGCAGGAAACTGGTGCCCTCCTCAATGTATTACTTAACCAATAATAACTCGTTTTGTTACGGCTTTCCCAAGTTCAATTCCACTTAAGGTACAATAATGATCAGAAGGTTGCAAGTCTTGAAATACTAGGATTAGTTCTTATGTTTGGAATTGTTCCTTTTTTTGGCCTTCAATTTTTATTTGCACAACGATTCGATTTTGAACAGTCCTCAGTAGATAGTAGGTTTAATAAAAAATATCTAGTTTTGAACTCAATTGTTACAAATCGAAGAAAATTAGGGAAAAGATTAAAAAGTTTCAAAACAACAGTCTTGAAAAAAAGTTTTCTATTTATACGTCCAGGAACTGCAAATATATTATTATATAATATACATATATTATCCTGAATAAAAGTTTCATTAAAAAGGGAAAAATTAATGATATTTTAATGGGCCTATTTTTTCGGGAAAAATAATTTTTAAAACTTGATCTAAATTCGTTCGGAAGTGATAAAAAAAATTATATTCGATTAACTATGTTTGGTAATCATATATTTGTTTTTCAAAAAATAAATGAGAAAATTCTGTATTATAAAATCTCATCGTTGCAAAAAAATTATGCCAAACAATGACAAAAAAGTTTGGTCAAATATCTTATTTGGATAAAAATAATCTTTTCGCTTTTTTAGAGTTGGCCATTTTCTGCGCGATTCTTAGTTCTGCGAAATTCACGGGAATCCTTCCGAGATTAGATGATCATGACCTACCATATATCACGATGCTAAATCTGTAAAGTGTGTAATATATACAATAGAGAGCGAGGAATTTCCTCCAACGAAAATGCTCATCGCAGACAATAAGTAGACTGTGCTTGTAAGCAAGATATTAAATTACAAAATTCTTTTAAGTTACTTGAGACTATTCAGCACAAACATTCATGTACATTCTTTTGGAATAAAACACCTCCAGATTTGGATGCACAATTTACTACTTCGGGATTTCTTTAGGGAAAATCACCCTACAGTGGATAGCTTCATACAGTGGATACTTGTAAATAAAAGCAAAATGCCAAAACTAAATTTAATTTACAGATTCCGTATGATTACTGATAAGAAAAATGCATTTCAAAACAGATTCACATGTTCTTATTAATTATAATAACCAAAATAATAGTTTCCGACAAGATGAACTAACTTTATTATGTACGTCAGTCATTATTTGAATGTAAATAAAATACACACAGAGCAATTTCGTTTGATAATATATATTCCTTGGTCATTAAACTGTAATACTTGAATTATAGAATCATATATTCTAAGATAATTTTTTCAAGCATATTTCTTGAGACTCTCACTTTCCTACTGTGGATAACAGCCACATTCCTACAGTGGATTTTCAGTGAAATATTATTAAGATCTTTCGAACTCAGGGGATGGTAAATGTTCCATGGCAGAATCAGCTGATGACCTCATTAATTTCTATATGTATTTGCTAGTTACTTTTAACGCAGAAACCAGGCGGGTGGCACTCCTATAAAGGCCTGTAGAATCAATGTGTCGTGAGATCTGACCGGAGCACAGTGGGTCCAAATACCGAATTTCCGGTCAAAACCCCTGAACATGTAATAATCGTGTTAAAAGTTACATATCCGTATATTTTTGGGGTCGCTGAATTCGAAAATTATATTTGTTTGTCAAAATTCAAAATGGCGGCCAAAGTGCGCACAAAAATAGAGTATGGAGTGAAATTCAAATTTTATTTACATTTTCGGGGTAATTTATGGTAATTTCACACCTACCATAAATTACCTCGAAATTATATTAAAAAAATTCCATGAATTTCCAGAAATTCATGAAAATTTTGGATAATTTATACTAATTTCACAGGTAATTTATGGTAACTTAGGTAAATAACCCGAAATCAAATTGAAAAATGCCCATAAATTTCCGGAAATCTATACAAATTTCTGGTAATCTTCACTGATTTTACAAGTAATTCATGTTACCTGGAGATAAATAACCTAAAATTAAAATTCAAAATGTCAGGAAATTCATGAAAATTTTTGGTAATTTTTACTAGTTTCAAAGGTAATTTAAGGTAAATCAAGGTAAATAAACTAAAATTCAATTAAAAAATTTCCATAGCTTTCCGGAAATTGTTGGCGATTCACGGTAATTTGATAAATTTGTATAAAATAATTGCGCACCCAATTTTCCATTTTGGAAGAAGTTCATTATATTTAAAACAATAATTTTCATTTGAATCACAAGTAAATAAATAATTCCATAATAATTTCCGTTAATGATTAAAAGTTGATTAACAATTAAATTAATATATTGATCAAAGTATTGTTAGAAAAATAAGTTTCTTTATATCTATTTATTCAAAGAAAGTCGAAGTGACCACCATGTACAAGTAAGAAACAATTTGGTTGAAACATTCGACGACAATGATTAGTATTTTCAGAAATTTCTTCGTGCAAAAAAATCTTAAAAGCTCCCTCCTAATTCCCCGTATCGCCCATGCGACGAGCCTTTCGCTATGCGCCGCGCCAGGCACGTGAAACGGTGCGCCGCACGCCTCAAAGAAATCGTTCCCAAAGGAAAACGGGCAAGCTAGGGCAAAAAAATTTCAACGCCACTTTATTGGGGACACCTTCCCGTGTGCAACACAGTAAGAATCGGAGCGGCCTGATTCGGCCTGGATAACTAATCCCGTATTGAATTTCGGGATTTTTACTGCACGAAATAGAAAAAGGAGCGCGAGCATTCCGACAATTCTTTCAGACGCGTGCATTAGTATTTTCACTTCAAACTAGTACAGAATAATTTTACATATCTTAACGATTAAAATCCATGAGGTCAGGAAGTACTGGTCAACTTTCAACTGCCTTTTTCCGACACTCACAAACTAATAAACATGAAAATCTGCTCTTTTGGATTTCTCGACAGAAATGTACCTTATACACGTACAGTGAATTTCATCTCGATCGGAAACTGCCGATTTTCGAGGTTTTGACCGAAGATTCGGGATTTTGAACCACTGTGCAGAGCCGCGTGGCGGCACTAGCTGTTCTTTTAGGCCGACAATTATTCCATAGCATAGGAAAAATTCGAATTTGATTTATTTCAATTATTAAAACACGTTTTTTGCCTAAATTTATTTTGGGACAATATTTTGTAATATTGTAAATATCCAATAAATTCATGGGTAGTAATAAGAAAGTATAGAAACCATTATTTTTATGACTATATACGAATACGCTTGTCACAGAATGCATAAAATAATTCTACAAAAATATTAAATTTGCAGCATTGACATATGTAAATATTGTAAACTATGAAAATAGTAGATTTCAATTAAATTTCATATATTTATGACATTTATAATGATTATTCAAATTATACCCTAATTTAACTAAATTATAAAAGTTTATATTTCTTTTCAAATTAAGACCATGATCTATTTTGTTTCGTTAAAATAAACCTGTAAAAAAATAAGGGAACGATGAAAACGGATTATGTTATAAAAATATTTCGAATACTTCTAACGATTTATATCATGAAGAATAGGATTTCTAAAATGAATGAATATCATAAAGTTGGAGAATCAAAAACTGTATTTGTGAACAATATTTAAATAGTATTAAATAAAATGTTATTAAAAGAACCTAATTATTAATGTATTTCAATGATAAATTTTCAAATAAATTGATAAATATTCAACTGGAGAACTTCAATTTCCAACCATGAAGGTGAATATTCAAACAAGAAGATTAATTTTCAAGTAGAAAGATTAATTTTCTGCCAAAAAATATAATGTTCCAACCAAATAGTTGAATCATTTAAAAAAACCAATTTCAAACCAAACCTTTAGAGTTTTTAACTAAAATAAAAAATCTTCAGCTGAAAGAGTTGAATTTTTCAAACAGATGAATTAATTTTTATTGAAAAAGATAAATTGTCGATTGGAGTAAGTCCAATTTCCTTCATCTAAAGTCAGGAAGAGGGGACTTCTAAATTGTGAAAAATTTTTAATTGTAAGAGCGATTTTTGCAATTTCCTCTCTTTTAAATCCAAAATAATTATCATGGAAATGCCACGTTCCATGTAAAAAACTACCTGTTCCAAGTGATTAAATTATATTTCTTCACTGATACTCCCTGTCCTAAAATCAAAACTATGATTATTTTCTAAAATCCCCTGTCCCAAGTCAGATAAATGAAAAGAAGCAAATGAAACGTGATAAATACATTATTTTGAAAAAATTGAGGAAATAATAATTCTTTCTGTATGTTGGAGCTATCATCAATTCGATTATAAATCTTGAGTCGGCTAAACAAATCTCATAGAGCAAGAAATTTGCAAAAGGTTTTTCTTATAATGGAGAAAAAATAGAAATCCTTTCTCTCAAAAATTATAGATATATTTAAAATTTGTTGAAATCACATACAAGGAACGTGCCAGTCTTCAAATCAAATGATAAGGTCTCTTTTAATTCATAAAAATAAAGCGGATTTCTCGTATTTTTACGTTAAAGTTTTTAAGTGTCTAGGCAAATCAAGTAATTCCCGGTTTTCTAATTGAAGTCCCAGTCATCTTCCAGTTTCTTTCGAGTGAATAAAATCCTCTGTAATTTTCCCGGTTTTCCGATTAAGTCACCACCCTTTTAAGAATAATTGCAGAAGTTGAAAAATAATTTTTAAAAACAATATTTACTGTTCTAATAACAGACCTATCCTTTCCACGTATCGGTTCCTTTGTAAGAAGATTCTCGAAATTGATGGTTCTATGTAAATTACATAATATGGCTTCAGTTCAAAATCAGCTCTGAATATAGCTTGTTTCTAGATTTTAGTAACTTCTTTATCACAAGGCACAGTACAAACTTGAACTCTTTCGGAGCAAGTCCCATAACCTGACTTGCATCCAAAACAACGCCCTCATATCCCATTGTTGCCGTTGATTTATAAAAATGCTTAGAAATATAAAGTCTGCGAACATTGATATTTCATTTCCAACGAAAAAAAAAATCTAATAATTTCGTTTATCTACTCCAAGAAATCAAAACCTAACATTGTTGACACTTTCCCCATGTATTTTATGAACTGTCGGCTTAAAAGTACAGTCAGCGCTGCCACTCGGCTACGGACAACATTTCCGTTACTTTTTGTTTTGACTCGTGAAATAGGAGCAAAATAACTGACCTTATATTTTTGATAATTTTATTCCAAATAGTAATTATAACACTTTTTTGTTGTTTTAAAAAGTAGCGTGGATATAAAATATATTTTATCGATACGTAAAAGTACATCTTTCTGTACCACTTTCCAGTCTAGAATCGATTGTCCACTGTAGGAGTGTAGGGCGAATCCAGTGGATATCCAGTGT
>WSXT02026612.1:0-13896 GCA_011762715.2 Neuroterus valhalla | reverse complement strand
GGTGTCCTGCTATCTTAAAATTATGCTAGCAGTGCACCCCCGTTTTTTCAAAAAAATGTCCGCGGAAAAAAAAGTTGCTCCACATATAATTTACAGATAATTATCGGCAAATTATCCAAGAATAATGAAAATGATTTTCAAAAAGTGTCCTGCTAACTTGAAGGACTTTGAGAGAAATGACTTGGTGCTTAGGTTTGGAAGTTTATTGTGCAACATTCCTATTTATCCTTGAGGTACCATGCAAAATCTGGGCACCTTTTTTCAAGTGATTCGCGAGACAATCGCGAGGAAAATTAAATCCTGGAAGCATCAAACAGACATTTTCGAAATTATTCCGCCTATAAATATAATGCCACTAGGTTTGACAATATTTTCATTCCATTGGGAAAGATTCTTGATTCTTGAGTGGGATCATTTTAGAAAAAAAATTTCTCCAAAATGTTTTCATATGATTATTTTTTCTATTTCCGAAGATTTTACGAATAATAGAGCCTTCAAAAAGGAAAAATTTTATATTCCATATTCGAGCTTGTATATCAAACGTTTTTGAATAATTGAATTTATTTGAATTTCTTTTCTGGGTTACTCATATGATAATTCTCATAAGAATAATTACTTGAGCGCATTACTATTATAGAATGATAATGAAGATATTGAAATGATATTATTGCTCTTCAGATGCTTCGAATTTACAATAGATCTACTTTAGTTCGTAATCAGGATTGGAATAACAAACATAGAGAAAATGGCTATAAATGCCTATTAAATACAAAATAAGTAGACTGTTTACTAGCAAAATTGCTCAGGAATTTGGTGCAAAGTCCAAATTTGTCAAGCATTCTATATCGGTTAATCGAAGCTTCCCTTAGGATAATCAGTTCCAATGTAATGATGAAACAGATATAATAATTCATGATCAGACTATCAGCAGAGTTTCCTATTATGTAAACGTGATTGAGTAAGAACAAAATGAACTGCATCTATGAGTTGCTTGATTTCTTTGATTATATAATCTAGATGATAAATACTGATTGCTAAATGACGTGCATACAAGATTGAAAAGTAAGAAGTAATTAAAAATTTTGAAACATGTTTAACTTCGTCCTGAAACTCTCAAATGAACAGGAAAGTATAAAAAATTCGTCCTAGTGCAACGTTTAACTCCATGCAGATTCAATAGCTGATGAACGTTAATAATAACATTATTCTCCACGAAACTCGCTCTGTGAGGGAACAGAAATCCAAAGCTCTTCCCACATTTTTTGTAGATATTTTGAATAGTTCTGTTATAGCGTTCCACTCTGTCTGAAGAGAAGATCAATTTCCTGCTAAATTAAATGGTTCAAACTGATAAACTTCCTGATGCAACTGTGAAAAGCTATTTCGTCTCAAGGTATCATGGGACCAACACATTTTTATCGACAAGTATCGAAAATCAATATTCCAAAGATGAACGGCAATGTATGTTATCAAGGATGCACTGTACGTCGCAGGAGTTCGGGATCTAAATCATCATTTTCGGAATCATGGCCTGTATCTTGGCGAGAAATGTCCATGATATGCCTCACGTTATCTGAGCCAGGGACGTGTCGTAAAGGTGCCGTATAGATGGGCTCGTTTTCGAATTTGATGGACCTCTAGTGGGAGCAGGAATAGGTCCACAGTCAATTTCTCTTCGAGAATGTGTGAGCCGCAACCCGTTTAAACCAGTGTCCTGATTTGCACTTCTGTTCCGTTCAGAGTATATGAAAACATGATCGTCAGAATTAGCTTTTGTTCCAGTTCCCATCCAGCTGGGTATCGTTCTTTGACCTTGAATTGGACGTATGTATCCTTTGTAGTTATTTCCATCCACCCATTTCACGAAAAGGGAGTTGTAATGAAAACTCATAAATCCATTTGCACCTAGTTTTGTAATTGGAAAATTTACATCAATAAAATGTTCGTAACATCGTAAGGAAGGGAATTTATGAAATTGAGTGTATTTCAGGGTAGACATGTTAAGTTTACCCTCAGAGTACGAACTTAAAAAGAGTCCCGGATACTACGAACATGGGTTAGCCTAACCCAGAAAAGTTGATCGACCGTAACTCAAGTTCCAATTCGTCAATAAAAACTTTTTTTTCCGTAAATGATAGGAAACTTCCCCAGAAATACGCTAGTGTAATTAGACTTGTAATATTTCAAGAATGAAAAAAACTGTGGAAAAATGTTTAAACGAATCTCGAATATTTATCTCAAAAAAACTTTTTTCTTCAGAGGCTCATGTTTTCGTAAAAAAAAAGATAACGATATTTTGAAGGACACTATTGAAAAGCTGCAAAGTTGGTCTTGAAGATGATACTATTGGTTTTTGGATATTCTTTAAAAACTGTATTTTATTGTAAGTTTGAAAATAAACGTTTTTGGAAATGGCGAGAATGCCAGGGAAAGCAATCGATTTCAACCCCTAAGTATTGAAAATCGATTAAAAATTATAAAATGTTTTCAGAGCTTCTAGCGTAAAATGTTAAACATAGACTTTGTAGACTTTATTGGCAGATTATTGCTAGAAAAGTTCATCCTCCTATCTTCCGGGGAAGGCTCTCATCATCGACCCCCAAAAATATCAAAAATCGGAAGAAAAAAATTCCAAACCGCGTTCAAAGCTTCTTACCCGAAATCTTAAACATGGATTTGGAAGATTTTGATGATAAATGACTGTGAAAAAAATTTCATCCCCCTAGCGGCCGTGGAAAGCAGTCATCTTCACCCCCTAACAATTGACATTTTCCCCTGGCAGCTGAGGGGACTAAACTTTTCTTATAGTTATTGACCATCGGAATTTACACAATCCATGTTTAAAAATTAGGGTCAGAGGCTCCAAACACGTTTTGGAATCTTTTTTTTAATTTTTTATATATTTTTCGTGAAATTCTAGAAAGAAAAAATTTTTATTGCAAAGGATCATCAAGTTGTAAACGTTATTAGCAGACATAATTAGACTCCCAGACCCTTTTTTGGAATAAATATTCACTCTGACACACGTGCCTCAAAAAATTTTCCCCTACCAGTTCAGACCTCCTCCCATCACTTATTCCGAATGCCATGGCTTTCAAAATTTTACCGTGTTACGATAACCCAATTTGTACCCTGTGGGTTAAGGATGTTCAAACAAGTTCAAATAAATGGAGGCTAATTCAACAAAAATTAAAATCAATCAATGTTAAATTCATTGTGACATCGATCATTGCTAAACCAGAGATTATTTTTTTTGTGAAATAAAGTGTATATGTCCACGTATCCAGCTAATTTTAATAGAAAATTTCTTGCATCTACTAAAAATTAAATTAATTTTTAGTAATAGTGATGTTGCATTTTGAACTTATCTCAATGATATTGATATTCTTTGAGAATTTTTTTCAATTGAGCTTTGATGCGTTCCGATGCTGATTGGGCATTAAAACTAGCCCTTACCATTTGACAATTAAACATTAAAATTAAACTCATTTTTTAGAAAGAAAAGATTGTAGAATGACTCAACGAAGAGATGATTGCGCACTATATCAACGTAATATTACTGATGAAAGTATCGCCACTCATAAGGAATTTTTATTTATAAAAGGGTTTTATGCTTTCTCAAATTTCCTCGCACAGCGAGGTTTTCACCGTAAGATGAAGTGCAAAGTCATCACGATGGAGAAATTCGAGCTGAATTTAATTTTAAGAATAAAATAGTTTCAAACCACTCGTTAAAAATTCGCTCTCACAACGAGGTCTTTATCTTGCAACAAGGTTCAAAGTCGTTAGGTTAAAAAATTCTGAGTTTTATAATTATAAAGGATCAAAATACAAAAATTTCCCATTTTATGATGACTTTGTGAATCATATTCTGAATCGAAATTCGACCAAGTCCTGATACCAGGATCAATATATACCTCTATTGGTCCCACGCTACCCCCACTATTCTTAGGTGATGGCGCGCGCGATCGATCGTATGATCGAACGATTTCATGAATCATCCCTTAGTTTTACCTGCTATTGTACTTTTCAGTCACGGACGTATCAATTTTAATATTCACCCGTCGTCTCATAATTTCAAAGATTATAATAAAATTTTTTTATTATTTTTCTGTTTGAAAATTGTGAGAATAGAGTGATCCATCATATAATGTACATATTGATTTGAATATCTAGTAAAATGGAGAGCAATTTATCTAATGGATACTCTGGAAATAAGCTATCTGCATAGAGAGCTTTGAGAATGAATTATAAGAGTACTATACTTGCTTTCAAGATAAAGGATTCTCACGATCGTGAGTGAAAAAGCGTATGGCGAAATCTCCATTTCAACTCGAGGATATTATCAGAGAAAAACATCTACTTATTTCTTTTTAATCACTTGTGAGAGGTCGTTTGATGAATTTCTGCTATATAATCCAACTTTCAGGGCAATGAACGGATATCAGTGCCTCATTCGTCCTTCTAGAATAAGTATGGTGCAAGGGGATTGATTCGAGAACTTCTCTTATAGACTTGCTATTTAAAAAGCTTTGCGAAATATGACATTTGCGATATGTATCCTAGATTCAAAGAAGTTAAATTTTTATAAATATTCAAATCATTTTAAATTCCCACATGAAGGAAATTCATGAAATTGAAGAGATTTCTTATTATATAAGTTAAGTTGAAGCGAGTTTAAAAACTTTCAGAAAGACAAAGCTTTATTATTCAAAATTTAAAATCAATATCCATTTCGAGAGTCCGTGAGAAAATTTTTCAGGAAGCCAGAATAAACAATGTGTGCAAAATTCGTTTATGTATTCTATGATTCACATGTTGGATCATTCAGCACTCCAGGTGTTGTTTCTTGTCCGGTTTCGTTTTATTTGTAAATCCCATATGTTGAATTCTTTTAGTTGACCAAGTGTTGCTCCCTGGTTTACTCATACAATAAATTCTAGGCAGAAATACTTGAACGTAATAGCAATGAGGGCCTTTAGAGATGAAGGTTTCTGGAGTCTTCTTTTGAATAGTCAGCATATTTATGATTATACATTTTATCGTATCTAATATGTCTCCGAGAAGGCAGGTCTGAGAAATCTAAATGAATTATTGAAAATCAATTCAATTATAACTGCTTCGTAGTTGTTACCTGTTTTAATAGATTATTCTGAGATAGAGTCCTATTTTGAAGCCTTTGATATTACTTTCAACGAAATCGGGAGGCTTCTTATTGGTAACAATAACTATTATTCATTCAAACAATTGAAGAATTATAAAATAAAAATTTGGGAATATTTGTTACACTAAAAAATGTTGGGAGTAATGTTTCCCATAACTTTTTCTACCGATATGCTGCCATGAAAAGGGCAAATATTAGATGGTGCTCAAGTACCAAAAAAGCGTTTTATCGCTTTTTGGCACAGAAAAAATTTTTTATCGCAAAGTTGTCAGGGAGAAAGTTGTTTGTCTTAAAAAAACTTACAAAGTTTACACACAAATTTTTCTTGTCTGACTTGACGTTCACGAGTTTTAGCGTGACAAACCTGTCACCGTAGATTTACCATTGCTTCCGACGAGGGCGACGTTGGTGTGAGCACATAATAAATCATTAAATCAAAAAGTACGCTTTTTTCGGTACTTAAGAGCCATCTATTGATTGCTTTTTTCATCGCAACATATCGACCTGCTGCAAAGAATTGTAGAAAACATCGCCACCAACATTTTTTGTCTTTACAAATTTTCCCTAAAACCTTCCATTTCCGAGATATATCAAATCCAAAAACTTGTTGAGTTTTCTCAAAAACCAGCCCCTGAACGATCCCAAATTTTTCAAGTTAAGCTTTTTAAATGCTCTTCTATCGATTTTCGCAAAAAAAAGTTTTATGATAATTTTTTCCAAAAACGGTCTTTTTGTGACAGGTTGACTGTACTAATAAATCTTTCCAGATTTGATAGCTTGATATGACCTTATACTTAAATAAATAGTTCTGGCAATGCTCAGTTTGCCTGTAGAGATAGGAGCACTTAGCGGATCACTCACGACGTTTAGAAGAGGACGCGTGTCGGTCATAAAGTTTGATATATGAAAGCGATTGTAAAAAATTTTAACCATCATTGGAATGATGAATAGGTGATATTGTGTATCTTATAAAAAAAGCCACGTCACCTTCATCAACATGAACTATTCACAAGTCCGAACTGAATTCAATTTTATGCAAAGAAACTGTCAGAGAAACAATAATTAAATACGTTGGTTTTGTGTCAATTTATTTTCATAAGTCGGATTGTCATATAACGAGAAGCAAAGCGATTCCTTTCTCTAGCATTTTCCTTTATTATCCACGTGTGTAAATAGAGAATTGTAAATCAATATCATGCACATGAACACATTCAATATCTTCCAGACAGTCAGCCTAAGAGTCTGACTTATTGACGCAGCTTATCCGAAATAAAATTCTAAGCAATGTATATGCATTGTGATCGTCAATACTCTTGGAGGTTCTTTGGGCGATAAATCTAGCAAACATGAAAAATTGGGAGATATAGAGTAAAAATATTTGTCCTTTCACTAAAATGATCTCCATAAACCAATGAAATGTTTTTATCTGACAGAACACATGAATGCAAGAGTGCATTGGTTGCAATGATAAAATCTTGCAGGGTTTCCGAAAAGAAACATTTTTTTGCTACACCTGTTTTTATAGCTTGTGTTTTTCGACCATAAATTAGGATTTTCCTTTCATTCTTGTGAATTTTGAAAATACAATAGCTCTGACAATTTTTTTTTTAGGGAAAAAAATCAAGAGGATAAATTGTTACACTTATATCGTTCTGTAGGAAGCCGTACTTACAATTTTTGGGTCTCGAGAAAAATGGTCCAGATAATTTTAAAAATACTCTAACTTCCTGGATTTTCATCCAAAATAGCTTTCCGGCGAACTCGAACTCATTTTCCCAGCACTTGGAAAGTCTACTAAAGGTTGATACAATAGAACAATTTCGTTAAAAGTTATCGTGCAAAACAGGAAATTCGATGTTAAAGGGGGACAGGGGGGGGGGACTCATATTTTACACTATACAAAACAAATACCTCCTCTGATTAGAATGTAAAAGAAAAATATCCATAGTTGACAAACTGTACGGGATAGGAGAAGAAGTATGGGAACAAAATTGTTCTTTTTTTATGGATCTACGAATTTGTTACTGAGCATTGTTTGATTGGACGCGCAGATTTCGTTTCCATGATAGTTTTGGTAGTTTTGTAAATGAAAAAATCCATTCCGCGGCCAAACTGTACAGGATAGGGAAAAATATTCGGACGCAAAATCTCGCACTCTAACAAGATCTTTAAATTTTATATGAATAGTTTCCTCATGAGACGTAAAACCTTTGTTTGAAAACTATTTGAGATACGAAGAAAATGGTAGGGATAGAAATGGTTTATTTCAAATAGAAATACAAATGTTCATAATCATAAAAACAAGACTATACAAAATTATTTGTATCAATTATAATTGGCAGCGGGTAGTTTTTTTCGTGGTTTTTGTATATATGCTTTTGAGCACGATGTACTTCTCTAATGTTTCTTTCAAGAAGTGAATTCTTGATTCACCAACATTTCGGCATTCAAAATTTCAAATATGTTGTTCTCAAAAATTATTATACGATGCACCAATTCCAAATGCGCATCATCTGGAAACATCTGGTGTTTCTCTCCCGACTGCCTCATTTGTGACTGAGGAAACACCGATTATTGGCTGACCAAAGAAGGCCATAACTACTGATTTTACGCGGCACCAGAACAGTTCGCCAGTGGTCACATGCGATTATGGTAAGACGATTATGGTATGCCTCGCAATCATCAGCACCTTCAATTTTGTTCTGCGATCCACAATTGACGTTACCAGGAATTCTATTATTTTCGACCTCGATATCCTCTTCATGTTTTAGGTATGAGTTTTTAAAAATAGAATGTCAAACCAAAGCAGGATATGATCAAAATATTCAAGATTCAGAAATAACAAATTTTAAAAAAAGTTTAAAATCAAACTGAGTTTGGGAGATATTTCATGGTAGAATCCCGAAATTCGAAGAAGATCGAACAAATCTGAATTCATTTCATCGGAGGGCGCAAGTCAATTACAATAAGAATGGGCACGCCATGGCATTGAGAATTGAAAGATAAATTTATTATACCATAGTAACATTTATTAATAGTATTATTTTCTCTAGCCGAAACCTTAATATTATCAAATTAAAAATTAGAAAGGTGATCAAAATTCCATGAGTGCTGTTACAAACCTGTGTTCCAATTGCCAATTCTGCAATCTTCCTTATGTTCGGATATTCTTGTTTTTAATCTTCTACCTGTTTCAATAATGTCATTTTTTTACAGCATGTACGTTTCATAAGATAGACAATGTCTCATAGATTTTTAATTTTTTAAGGATCTTTCTCAATTACAAAGCAATTTTCTAATTAATGGTTGTTTCTAAAATATGCATTAATGTTCAGTTATTTCAAAGCACTTTTTAATCTTCCTGATAAACCTTGTATATAGGGTAACGAAACCAAATTGAAAGCCACTCAGTCATTCAAAAATATACTACCATGTCTTAAAATGATAATAAATCTTCAGGTAGTATTAAAGTGTCAAAGTTTTTATACGCCAAAACTTTGAAAAATTTCTTGTTTCAAGTCTCTTAACCATGTATCGGACACATCGGATGCTTTGTTTGCATGCTGCTGAGACCAATAAAATAAATAATCATTCGAAGAATATAAACAGTGGTCCTCTTGCTTGATGACAGGAACGTGAGAAAATATTTTTCCCTCTGACTCCAAACTATTTTACAGACCCATGGTTCATGCTTATTTCAAGTAATACTTTGCGGCGAAAAATTAGAAATTCTTCAAAGATTAACAAAAGTAGTGTACTGACTTGATGCCTAAGCATAGGTCCCTGCAATGGTTTCGAGCCTGGAAAATGATCATTTTCAATTTCAATATCTGAAGAGGAATGAATGTTCGTCTAGGCACCTTTTTGGAGGTTCAAGCACCTCGGGTGATACCTTCACGTTAATTCCAGAGATGGCCTTAAACGAAAATATGTAGTTTGTAAACCAAATTCATTCTAGCATTCTTAATTATGACTGTGACTTTATAATTTTTTCCAAATACACACATCTAGAAGAGGAAAAAACCAATATGTCATGAGATGATTATGATGATTACGAGAAACAAATATGAAGAATTTAGGTTTTCAATAGGAAAAGAATAAGATCAATAAAGCTGGAAATCCAATAAAAGAATTTTCAAACACAAATTTCCTTAGGCTACGGCTTTGTATAGTCGAGCTCTTACAAAATGATGCGTTCCGAATTCGCATAAATCTAGAGAACGATCGATGACCAGGATTCGGAAATAAGGCTAATGATAGCCAAGAAGAATGGCCTGTTTCCAAACTAACGGAACGATTTTGCCCATTCATTAAAATCCAGCTCTGTATTGATCCATCCTGAAATTGAACAAATATCATAGCTTCCTACAGAATCAATCAGAGAAATTTTGATTAAACTATGAGATAAGATGTGAGTTTGGCAATGAAAGCAATGACTTCTGGAGAGTAAGAAGTAGAATGTGATACGTCAAATGAAATACAATCATCCCAAAATCACTCAACCAAAGGAAAGTTATTTATAAAACATAAATTTGGCACATCTTTAGACATCCGATTCTCTACATTCGTTTTCAAAGAGACTCTCTGCTATTATGTCGCCTCTCATTTTGGCATGATTTACATATTTCGAAAAAAAATTGGTCAGAAATTTTTTTCTCTTCCCATGGTGATATATTTCTTAGATGAAATTTCCTGAGCCACCAAAAATAATACTTTTGAATTATACGATAGGATGTGCAGTTGTGCACATTCTGGTTGGAACCATTTGTTCGAGTTCGGAAGACGTCCATTATTTGAATTCCAGTCACGGACGGAACTTATAACATCAAACTGTGGTGAGGCGGTACCAATAGCCAAAAGTTGAAAATCAGATAGAGCAATAAACTGCAGTAACGGAAGAGGAGTCTGTTCCAAGTTGTGTGATTTATGACCCTTTCGCTTGGCGTTCGGAAATGTCTGAATTCGATACACGCGTTGTATTCGCCGTGCAATATTACATTGTGGAGGCTCTCTAAAGGGCTGAAAATATGTGCGTTGTGACTTTTACACCCCACACTTTCGTATCGATCACTGAGGAAGGTTTTCCGGTTCCTAAGCCCCTACGGGAAATACGAGTCAATGTCAACAACAGTCTACCTCTAAATTGATATACGAATCCTCAATTCTGATCCGATATTTATTTCATTGAACATGAAACAAACACGCTGCCAGAATATCGAACAGTGATTTATCGCTGGATTCTAATACATGCGAGGAGCACCTGTTTTTCCATTACCCGAGCGAGATTCGTTGCGCTTTCTGTTTCAAATTTTCGATCTATGCTTGTGAAGAATATAAAAATTCAAGTTTTCTTGTATCCAAGATAGAATGATCTAGTTCCTCGCAGAACAGTCGTGAGGACAGTAGGCGCAGAATAAAATTATGAATGCGCCTGCGCTTACGCCGTAAGCGGTTACGGCGGAAAAAAATCCTACTGCTGGCCACGGCGAGGAAGACCTACTCTGCTACGCCAAAATACGAACAAAAAAGCAAGGAAATCATGCTCGTATCCCATAAGTATATTAAAGAGAAAATCTTCACTAAGAAATAATCAATTTGTCTGAGTGGGCAAACTGACGATGCATTTTCAAGTTCTCACCAGAGAACCTGAAGTTGGCCACGAGTTGTGGAAAGTTTTGATTGGGTCGGTCGCTTTATGCAATATAGCTTCCAGCTACCTGCTCGTAGATGCATCTGTGCTAGTAAAACACTCTCTTGAGAATACAAAATGAAACTATCTGAACTGACAAAGTGTCTGGACACCTGCGGATCCCACTTCTCTCGTAAAACATTTCACGTCGATCCTGCCAATGTCATGAGCCTCCCGGTGATGAAGGCGATGACCTCGAGTCCATAAATAACTTTAACGACCCACGCGTTCGTCAAAAGATCACCATCGGTACTGCTTACATTGAGAGTAATGCCAGTTGCAGACTGAGTCTTTCTCTTCTGACGTTTAAATTGAAATCTGATCGGGCATGTTTTTGCTCAAAATGCGAATTTTCCTGAAAAAAACCTACGGTCTCATCAACTTTGCCAAGATAGGCCCAGTCTTGAGTTTCGTTTTTATAGCAAATAATTTTTAATGGAATACAATGAAGCGAACACATTTTCGTTTATTCATTCCGTAGTTATTAAAAGTAATTAAAAATTCTTCTTCTGGAATAGGCTAGAGAAATTTAGAACTTTACTCCTATTTCCGTAGAACTCCCCTAAATAAAATTGAAGGTGCAGTTTTAATGCACAACTTTAAGTATGCATCTCAACACTGATAAAAAGCTTTTGCATTTGAATTGCCCTTCGTAAGATGCTTTCCAGGTCTATCATTATAAATTGCAGTACATCATTCTTCTTAGAAATCAATCTTTTTTCAGAAGACCTAAAGATCCACTTTTGTTTAGGTGAATAATTATTTCATTTGTTTCTGTATCACTTTTGTGCTCAGTAAAAAGCAATTATTAAAAACGGCCAACTTTATAAGATCCTTTTTCCTAAGCATTCTGTTCTTCGCATAGCAAAATCCGTTATGGTGGGCGCCATTGATCATCGTGGAATTCAATAATTTGATAGTTCTCTCACAGAAGAATGCCGAACCTTAGCTTTGAACAATCTTTAGGCAATTCCAATCAAAACACGCCAATGACATGTTTGCATCAACATTTTTGTTTCCAGTCTTCTTATTTGACTGAGCAGGGGTCAGTTTCAATTCTATTCATTATTATTTCTAGATTTAGACAATATATGTCTGCTAAGAAAACTGCTCGATTATTCATTTTGAAGAAGTACTCACAACTGTTTTGTCGTATGATGTCCCAGTTAGTTGTAGAACACACCACATGTGTTTGAACAAAATCTGACAAACAGGTTGAAAACATCCTTAACTCTATATTAGTTAAATCAGATATATTTAAAAAAACTGTTATTGTCAAGAATTGGCAGCATATGTGAATTTTTGAGAAGCCTAATGTCTTTTCAAACAATTCAATTGTTTGTGCTTATTAGTGTGCAAATTGTTTTGAAAATTTCTAGTTTCAAATAAGGATAAGTTTACAATACGATAAGCGTGGATGCGTCCTTCCGAAGAAAGTATACGCAGCTAAAAGTCCTGGTTTATTCCACCCTCTTCCTGCCTCAAGGAGAGTTATGCAAAAAGATACGACTTGCGGAAAAGTGAGTACATAGATAAGTCAACTTTTTCCGAAAACGCAGAAAAGCCAATGGACCAGAATCTTCATTGCATCTGGTTCAATATATATTTTACTCATATTTTCTGCAAGGGTACTTTATGGCCTTGGGAAACACGAGGCGCGGAGTGCTTTGCGTGTATACCAGAAGTAGTCCTCATACTAAGTTCACTAAAAATAAAGTTTTTGAAGCTTTGTGACTTTTGGGAGGGTATACATATACTCTGAGCGAGGCGACCTAATTGGGAAAAACGGGACAGCCCGTCACGAGAAACGAGACAGAATTTTCGACACACGCAGCTACCCCCCTCCCCCTCTCTATTTTCTTTCTCCCTCCCTTCCGTTCTGGAGGCTGATGCAGTACACGTGCAGTAGACCCTGCGCTTTCCGTTCTCACATGTCTTCCTTTCGCCCTCTCTTGCTCGGAACGGCGCGTTTTCTTCCAATCAATTGATGTAATGACAATCAAATTTATGATTTTCTTTCAACACGAAAGACCAAAGCTTCTGTCGGCGGTCCCGCGACCGATCTACTTTTTATTCCGTTTCGGATGATGGCTGACAGTGAAAGTGCGTCACATGGCGTTTGCAGATAATAATATTTTAAGGAAGAATCAGTCCATGATTTGCTAACACTCACGAGCAGACTGAATATTAGCATTAAGAATGTAGGTTGTTGTATCAACATGAATGAAGCAAAAGTTAATAGTGTTAGAAATACGGGGCAAACAAACAGTATGCGAAATCGCTTTTGTCTAAGTGTCAATGATCAACAAGAAGTTGATGATCTCATGTATGTTTAAAGTTCATTTACTGCTGACGAGAATATAAACGTATGAACGAGGGATCATGAACCGGAATCATCAGCATCGCGCAACCGATTACTAGGAATAGAAATGTAACAAATAAAACTCAGACTGTAATACGGAACATGCTTGCAGCAAATGTGCTTTATTGCACAAAGACATGACATGGACCTATGAGGATTTGGATCCCTGAGGTCCCTGGCACGAAACCTAGCTTAGGGCATGTGATTGGCGTAAAAAATATGGCTCTCCCTCTGGGCTTATTAGTCAATTAAGGTGTTTAATAGTTAATCGTTATGAGTGGTGACTTCGAAAATCTCTTCACCTTGGGGAAATTGATAGAAAAATTGATTAGTGACTTGTTTCGTAGAGGTTTTGTGGGATGTTGTGGGATGACTGTTCGTGGAGATGAGTTTCCATTTCAAAGTTGACTAAATCAGGCAAAAGTTCAAGGTAACATTTTTTCATGATAGAAGTATTCATCTCTGACAATTTTGTTTTTTAAAAAAAAATCATCCGGATAAATTGTTTCACTTTTTACGTACTACAAGAAGACATACTCACAATTTTTGAGTCTTGGAAAAAAAATCCAAAATTTTTTTCAAAATTCTCCCCCTCTTCTTTTTCTGATCGAAAATAGCTGGTTTACTAACTCGACTTGTCTTTTTGGTCCTTCAAAATGGCTGCCAAAGCACGATCGAATA
>WSXT02026601.1:0-13896 GCA_011762715.2 Neuroterus valhalla | reverse complement strand
CATAACGCCTTCCTAATAACTGGCACGGTACTGCGCCTGTTGTATGCATTGGCACAATACTGTATTTTCCACTTGGGATGGTATGTGTGTATTCCAATGCATATTGGACCAACGGAGAATATATTACATACTTTAATATATTTCCTTAATTTAAAAAAATATTGTATTGTGCAAAACGTTCATCTAGAACGTTGCAGTAGATAAACTTCCATACAATTTAGGGGGGATAGTAACATAACCAAAAGCCATTCTTCTATACAGTTTAATTAGAACTATCCCCATTTTTTGAATAAATAATACATTTTTTACTTAGAAATATTTACAAAAAATTGTCATTCAATAGCCGATTTTATATGTGATATGTTAACCTTGCATAATTCAGAATCAGCTTAACTTCATACTTGCAAACTTAACTCAACGCCACGTTCAATAATTTTGACTTTTGAAAATCTTAACTGTACATTTTGAAACTTTTCTTTGGGTTTTTGATGTTTGCGCAAGTGCCATGTATTCTTCAACATTTGGCACGTGACAAGTTATTACAATAATGCCTATTATCTTTACGCTCCATATATCACAATTGTTTTCAAAATTTGGGCGAGAATTTCTAGCCAGATTTTCTCCGTGTAAAAAATTTTCACCGCATTGCAACGTTTCGGTAACATGCCGCCACCCTCAGTAAACCTACACTCCTACCCAGGAAACGAAAATTCACGCAATTGAATGGGTTTCGAAGGCTTCTTAATTGCGTATCTGTCACTTGAATTCCAGATTCCCGCCGATTGGTTTTTGGAAGAATTTTACTGGTTATCATTTTTCTGACTAATAAGCCGCAAAAGTCTTCACATTTTCTAGAACTCAAACAGAAAAAAAGAATCTATTTGCCTTGCGTCATTTCGATTATTTTATATGAAAATTCAATCACAAGAGCATGGAAAAATATTGCCGCACGGGATTTGATCCCTAACCTCAAAAATGCAGTTGACAGTTGTTGCAATTGACACAATTTTGAGTTTATATACATGCTATTGAATTTTCAAATACGAGTAAATAAATTCCTGAGCAATTCAGTGTATGATTGGTAATTCTTTTCTTTATAAAGAATTTTGATAACAAACAGTTGACCAAATTTTGTTCAAAATATCTGCAGAAGGTACCCAGCATAACTGTGATGTAACAGTTCTAGAAAAGAACAGGTTCTGTGACAGGATAAGAACATACTTAGACCATGGTCCGAGTAATGTCCACAAATGGATGTAGCAGTTCTGTAACACTGTAACAGAACCATGTTCTATCAATGATCTGTAACAATTCCGGAACAGCGTTATATGTCGAAAAGAAAAATTCAGAACAATTCAGGAACAGTGTTACGGAATGGCAATGTTCTGTAATAGTGCCGTAACACATATATAACAGTGTTATGATATAACTGTGTTCTGTAATCGTTCTGGAACAATTTTGGAATAGCGTTTTGAGTCAAAAAGTATTTTTAGAACATTTTAGGAACAGTTATAAAGTAACATTGTTCTGTAATAGTGAATTGACAAATGTGTAACAGTGCTACACTGTAAATTTGTTCTGTAATCATTCTGTAACAATCCTATAACCACGTTTTCTATCAAGAAGTATTTTTCAGAACTATTTAGGAACATGGTTGCAGAGGAAAACTACTGTAACAGTGCTGCAACATGTATGTTACAATGTTTTGATAGAATTTGTTCTGTAACTATTCTGTAACAATTCTTGAACAGCTTTATATGTCAAAAAGTATTATTACAACAATTTAGGAACGACGTAACATAGGAGAATTGTTTTGTATTAGTGCCGTAACACATATCCAAAAGTGTTAGAATGTAAGTTTGTTCTGAGATCGTTCTGTAACAGTTCCATGACAGTGTTACAAGAATATGCCACTGTAACGTAACAAATATAGAACCCAAATACATAATAAATATGGAACTTAAATATGTAACAAATATAGAACTCAAATATGTAAAAAATATGGAACTCAGATACGTAACCTACATACAATACTGATACATAACTATTACATCACAACAATGGAATATATACATATATCCTTAGAGTAATACATACATCCTTAGAGCAGTAGCGTTACAGAACAGTGTGACTTTAGTTCCGTTCTTGTCTGGGTGTGCTGTACGTGACTGAGAAAAAGTTTATTTATTAATTTTTTCAATTCTCGGAACAATTCCATTGAGAAATCAGTCATTAATAAAAATCGTGTGATATCGTTTTGTGGCAGAATTAAGAAATTAAAAGCTGAATATAATAAAAAATTACTGAAAGTATGGTTTTGTATTTTCTTTATTTAATACAAAAAAAATCCGAAAAAATTTCTATATGCATAAATAGAAAATTGGTTAAACGACTACCGCAGGGTTCCACTCGAAGCGACTGCTATCCTGGAAAAGTATTACAGTTTAATACTCAAATTTCATTTTTTAACCTTCGGTAAGAGGCACTAGCCACGCCCTATTTACGCCGAGTACAATAGGTGTTTATGTTTCAGCACGACCGTTGATAGTCCAAGGTCGCTTGATACTCATGTCCAAAACCTGACTATGTACGGACTTCCAGTATATATACATACAGGTGAAAATAAAAAAAATCGCTTAAAAACTTTTTTGTGAAAGGTATTTCGTATTCAAGTAGAACATTTTTCCCCCTAAGTCATAACCCTTGTTTGCAATATAATAAATTAAATATAAATAAATACATACAAGGATCTTGAATAAAAAATATTCAAATATAATAATAAAAACTTTCTGAATAACTTAATGCTCATTCTTGAAAATGATTGCGTGATCAGGTGATACAATGATGAACTAGAGACATGTTATGTTTAATGTTTAATGTTATTTGTCTACTCCGTATTGACAAAATATCCAGGAGATAGAAAGGGCATATAAAGATGAGTGTGACTGGATGACACCGAAAATTTTACCTCTCTAATAAACGATGCAGTTATCTTATTTACTTTCGTTATAGGAAATATTTGGCAGATATAATTTTCATTCCAAAAAGTACTCTCGAGAAAGTTCATTCGTCAATAGGTTGGAATTTGGAAATTTGAAGTTACAAAAATTTACAAAACCTGTCGTGTGACCTGGTGACATCCGTATGTGAGGACATTCAGAATGAATTTGGACACTACAGTTATGAAAATTAAACTTACAAACTATATTTCATAATTCTGTGTACTGTTAAGAAAACATATATTCATTAAGAGAATGTTAAAATATGTGTAGTAGGTGAAGAATGAAGGCATCCTTCTTTTGGAAAATATAGTCTAGAGACATACGATCGGGTGAAATTTTCGCATATTTGAATGATTTTCATCTCTTCCTAGGTAAGTTCAAAATAATCCGGGCGTAGTAATAATAGCGAATAATGGTGGATTATAGGATAAGTCACCTACTATTAGATCCTATAAATTAACATTTTCTCCAGTTAAATGAAAGCGAGTAGATTTTTGGGACATGATATTGTTGTTTATTTGAACTCTGCGAATATAATCTATAGATTATTCTCTTGAATCCTCTCAAATTCTTCTAGTCTAGTGTACATCAAAATTTGTAGTGGTTAACCACTCGGTAAGCAGTTTACTAGATGTGACATCTGAATATCAACCGATTGTCTAATCAGAGTTTTATATTATACTTTTCCAAAATATTTTTTTGCTCGCTAGCAAGGCGCCCAAACCTTCTTTTAAATGTACTCAAATTCGTAGAATTTTTTTCAGTATTTGAAAAATATGTCTAAAATTCATGCAAATTTCCGATTAATACGTAGTATTGTAGTCTCGCGGAAGATCCGCTCCTCTTGTGTATTTTCATTCTGTACTTGTCTAGTACTCTAGTAATCTAGTTTAGTCCTTCAAGCGAATGAACAAAAACGCTGGAACGAGCGCTGGAAACGAATTGAGAACTGAGTGAAATATTCGGGACTTTGACTTAACATATATCTTCGTTTCAAGATCATCCGACGGCCCTGCTCTTTCCTCTTTCACAAAGATCCCTGAGATCGAGAAGGGATCGTCGACTTGCGGGTCGTAGAGGGGGCCGGGTAGGACGACGCGCAAAAGGGGGAGATACAGAAGCCGACGACGGTGAAGTCGTTAAATGTAGTGGGGATTCGCTCCCTCTCCACCGTTCAGAGAGACCCAGCCAGATTTCTTTCTAAGGGCATAAATATGCAGTTTCAAGGACGCGTTTCGTCGCCATCGTCGACAGCGTGTTCGTGTTCCACCGCACAGCGGAACAAAGCCTGTTTCTGATCCGGCGATGCTAGTTCGCGCGTCCTGAGCATCACGCGTACGATGTTGCATCTACCGAATCTTGTAGTTCGTTTTTTCAAATCGCGAATTGCATCGGATGCGTTAGCTGCGGAAGTCACGCAGTGCTATCTTTAGCTGATTTCCAAAAGATTTATCGATAGCGTTGTTTGCCAGTGCGTTCAAGAGAATACAAGATTTCCGCATAATCTATTTGCGAGTACTTTTCGTTCTGATTTGTGCTGTGTGAAGTTTTCGTTCAAGAGATTCATAAGTTTACAAAACCTCTCAGTCAGAGCGCTTCGAGACAACCTGTCACTCCCGTCGACGCCACCAACGTTCATCTCTTGTTTGTTGAATACTTGACTTGCTATAAATTATTCGACAGACAAGCTGTCAAGTACGAGGTCAGGTCTTCGACTTTCTTGGCATGAATTGGCTAGGAGGGCAATTGCATCTCGCGTGGGACAGGTCGACCACTTGTTGCTTTGGCCGGCGCCGACGCTAGAAAACGTTATATTAAGCATCGTCCAGTGTTGCCGTATCTCGAAGTTTCAAATATCGAATTATGATCGTGATTTCGGATTTTCCTCAAGATTCTTTCAAATCTGCCAGCTAACAATCACTCTATCTGCTCTTAAAAATATGCTTTCCATGGAAGTTGAATTTAGATGGGGTCGTGTTATTTTTTTACCCTAATAAACATTCTCAGATAAAAATTGAAATAATCACTGAAGCACTTGGGAACAAAATCGATTTTTAAACTAAATTTACAGTGTGAATCCTTCAAAACCTATTGATAAATCTCCTTTTCTGGTCAAAATTGAAATGTCAGTCGAGGGAGACTTGAAAAATATTTTTTTTGCGCGCACATCGCGCGCGTGTGTGTAAAATGTTGATTATCTAGATCCAAAATATCGTTTTGTCCGCTCTTTAATTCAATTTGAATTATTTAAAGAACATCATTCTTGCTTTATTACTGTTTTATGTATATCTGTACGTCCAAATTAATACATCCCACTTCGTCGATTGTCAATAAGAATCACCCCATGTTGAATTCGGTCTGAAATCGACCCTTATTGACGTTTTAATCTGGACGTACACATATAGTCAGATAAGTTTTGGAAAATTTGAATTTTCGTGCTATCTCACATTATCATTTTAAATCAACATTAAGTGAAAAAGTGGTAGTACTGGTGTATTATAATTATCTCTGCAATTAAATAAGCTGGTAAGGTTTATTATTTTGCCACTAACATAAAAGTGAGAAATATTTAAAATAAAAGGGTTCAATATCACCCTAGTAAAAACTTTGTCATGTCTCACATATTTCTTCATGAAATCTCACTAAAGAGATAAGTTGAATGAAACTTTTTATCCCTCGAATAATTATACTGTCCGAGAAATAAAAAATCTTGTTTCCATAAATTGTTTTGACAGTTAAAAAATAGTGACGCGAAGGTAGCTGTACAGCTTCAATAGAAGGTAAATAAATACCTGAAGGTTACTTAATACTTTCAAATTATTTCCGAAATATATTCAGGGCAATTGAATGATCCTCACTCATTCAATAATACATTTATACATTCCGTAATTAATTTAATAGTAGTCAATGTACCTTCTCTCTGATTAGGAGCCAAATAATCTTTTTTTTTCTTAGAAGTCAAAAAAATTCCTTTAATAGCTTTCTTTAGGATTTTGGAAATTATGCAATTACACATGTATATAATATATTAATTATGGTGTCAGGGTAAAAAATTCTAGATCCTGTATGTAAACTAGTAGTAATATAACTGGGGTTTTCATTTCAATTTGTTCGAAAGTGCGGAAGGGATGCTATTAGGTTTATCATTATAGCATCTCACTCGCTCTTACGCTTACCTATGAGCGACATAAATTCGAATGTACGGGGTATTTTTTTCTTTACTCAGACGAGTACTTTCATTTGTTTGAGAAAAACTTCAATATAGTTGAATAATTCATGAATCTGGAATACCTGATAAAGCCGAGATTGTTAATTACTAAACTTGGCTTTTTACAGGACATGTACCGCTGAGCGTGACGTGACCAATCACGTGTAATGTTATATTCGGCGGCTTTATAATTTTAAAAATTTAATATTTTGTCGACATTTTCGAGATTGGTGAAAATATGTGAGGGCACTTCTGTCTAGCCCATTTGAATATTCATTTTGTTTTGATAGTGCAATATTATTCATCATAAACGTTGAGGCCATGTTAAAAATGGGTCACGTGACCCAAATTATCGATTTTTTTTGCAACAACTCACGTCCGCACCGAAATAGATATCGAGTTGATTTTTTCGGGAAAGCCTTAGAAAACAATAAACTACGTTTGTATACAACATTTGGTTCAAAATTTAAAAAAAAAAATCGCAAACAAGTTTTCTTTTTGAAAATTATGAATAAAATGTAGTATACAAACGTAGCTTATTGTTTTCTAAGGCTTTTCGCAGAATATCAACTCGATATCTATTTCGCTGTAGACGTGAGTTGTTGCAAAAAAAAGATGTCGGTAAAGTAGGAATCGGGTAAGTTAAACATGGCCTCAAGCTTCCTATATGGTACCCTAAAGATGGCAAAAAAGATTTTTCTTACCCGATGAATTGCAATAATAAAATCTAAATATACTGGACTAGCTGACGATGTGACGATGCAGTAAAAATGCGACTATAGAACGGTTTTCGTTTTTCTGAATTATCTGGATTGGAATGATTTCGACTGATTGTATCTGACTTTTCTGATTTTCTCTCACAATAAAAAAAAATATGATCAGTTTGTGATCCAGCCCATCCATCCAAAGATTTTGATACAGCTAATAACATTGACTAATAAGATTTATTTTGTGCTAGGAATTGATTGTGCCGACGGCCGATCAGAAAGAGGGAAATCCCCTATCTCCCTCAGAAGGAGACTTCACTTGCGCAACGAACTGCAGAAAACGGAGGTTAAATTACTTAAATTCAGCTTTATTCTTTTGTTTCTAGAAAACCCTCGAATTTTCTGCCTATTAAAAGGAATCGCTTCAGAGTTGAATATAGTCTGTTCCTTCTTGAACAAGGGAACAAGAAATGAACCAATTGCAACGAATACGAAAGCTGCTTTTTGTTGAAGGCAAATGTTATAGATATTATGACAAAGCATTGTATACCGGAAATGAAAAACTCCAGGAAAAGATTGTCGTTAACGAAAGTGATATTATTGATGTTGAGCTTGAAGAGGATAAAAACAGTACCCAATTCAAACATTCGTTCTATGTCCACAGGTA
Source organism: Neuroterus valhalla (assembly GCA_011762715.2). Classification (NCBI taxonomy): domain Eukaryota; kingdom Metazoa; phylum Arthropoda; class Insecta; order Hymenoptera; family Cynipidae; genus Neuroterus; species Neuroterus valhalla. Next base: position 6,312 of record WSXT02026601.1, on the reverse strand, counting down.
TTATAATTTATTTTTGAAAAGAATATCTAAGACTTATTACTTTTACGAAATACACATAAGATAAATACTGTTAGTATTAATTTTTTTTTCCAATTCACAAGTATAATTTCGATCAATATACGGAATTCAAGTACAATAAAAAGATAGAGTACACTTCCTATTGATTAATAGTTTTTTTTAATTGATTAATATTTTCAGGGATTTCCTGGGCCTTATCATTGGTAAAGGAGGTAAAAGAATGAGAGAAATAAAAGAATATTCCCAGATAAGTGATGTATGTATGCCGCCAGAACAAGAGTACGGACCTATAAGTAAGAATTTTAATTCATTATTGCTTCCTGATCAACATCTTCTGATGTCCTGTTTTCGTATTGAATCAATTCTTCAAAGATCTAAAGGAAAATGATTTTACTAGCATTAAAGGGATCATGCGGAAGAGACATAGTGTTCGCAAGACACATAATTGATAAGATAGTAAATCAACGATACCACAGAAATGTGTTTACTCATGTGATTGATTTCCCAATAAAATCTGAAGAAATTATTAATAAATTTAACGAGTTCAAAACAAAAGTTCTAAAAGACTATGCGGATGATTCAGTGGATTTGAGCGATTTTTTCCAAATGGACACAAAATTGCACATAAAAACTAAGGTTTTATGGCTGCAGGACGATTTAATGAAGGAACAAGCAGTACTTGCTCTACACGCTTGCGAAGAGGATATTATCAAGTATGTTTTTCAGTCCTCTTATGATAAAAATGAAAATATTGAATTTTATTCATAGGAACTATTAATTTGTTATATACAATGATGTACTTATTATGAATAACAAATTTTATACTAAAAATGTAATTTTTCGTAGGCCGTTTCTGGAAAACAAGGGTCCTTTGACAATTGAAATCAGTGAAATTGAATGCAAACAAAGTAATACTGAGAAAGCTAAACATCTTTATGCTAATATTATAGATGAAAGAGGTCACTTTTTGGCATTATCGCAGAAAATTATAGACTATTTCGTTGAGCGAGGTAAGAAAAATTTTATTTAAATACACTTAAATAATCTTCTTTAGTTTAATTTAGGGATCAGTTCTATTATTGCCAATACATTTCTGACACTGAACAAAACTGGCCCCTGGAGACTTTCAAAACGAGCTCCGCGTTTTAATTTGGCAAGTGCATATTGTTGTAGGAAATCCAATTTCGCATCTTTTTTCTTCCTTACAAAAAAGTCGTAGTTTCTTCAGGGCTCGAAATGAGGTCAAAAAACCTGTTTTTTGGAAAATGGGATTTTCTCATCTTTTTTACCTCACCTCGCTTTAGTTCGGCTACTTTTTAGAATTTTCAAGTATCATTTTTAAGAAATATTCTTCATGATGTTGTTTAGTGTTAGACTAAACAATTTATAGACATTTTTGTTCTAAGGAAAGTTCCGGAATTTTACCTGATACATTGCATAAATCCTACATTAAGGTCTTCATACTCATGGGGAGTCGAGCAAATTTTCAGCAGCAAAATACTTACAGAGGAAACGTTGTTCAGTAAGATATAAATGTTTTTTTACGAAAAGAATTATTTAAAATAAATTATCCTTAAAAATTTACCAAGGTTTCAGTTCGGCTGTGCGATCCGTTTCTACTGACGCATGTAACAACTCCCTTTGTTCGAGAACAAGTATTATTTATTATTGATAATTGAATGTATAAAAAAAATGAAAAAGCTTTTTCGGAGATGAATTTCAATTACTCTGCAATTCATTTATGTCATATTTAGGTATAAAGACTGTTTCTTAAAAGTACGCATCTAACGAAAACAATATCTGTAATGGAAACTTTTAATTTCCAGGGGGGAGAGCGACCCCGCAAACAACCCTACACCCCACACCCTAGTGGTGGGATGGGGGTGTAACTTTCATATTTCAAAGCGGAACCTATATTTTTTATTGCAGATTCAGATTCTCCTTAAAAAAAGACGTAAATTCTAATTGGGATTTTTCTTTCTATTTTCATTATGGGTTCCCATTTGGAATTTCGGAGTTCCTTCCTCCCGCTTACCCCAAGGGTGTGATGTGTAGGGTTAATTATTACAGGGTTAGCCTTCCCCCTTGAAAAATCTAAAATTTTATTACATTGTTTTCGTTAGATGCGTATTTCTTGAGATACTTCGATGTCTTAAGATAAAAAAAACACTCTGTATACTTAAATATGACATTAATGAATTGCAAAGAAACTGAAATTCATCCCTGAAAAGCTTTTTGTAACTTTTTAGGAATAATTTATTTTTGATCATTCTTCTTGTAGAAAACATTATTATAACCTACTGCACAACTTCTCCACTGGAAGTATTCTGTTGCTCCAGCTGTTTCGTTCAAAACTCGTCCAACATCATGAAGAATATTTCCTGAGAATTTTATTTAATATTTCCAAGAAGTAGCCGAACACACATGGGGCCAAAATGACCCCACGAAAAAAAAAACAGTTGATAACTGCGTTCTTTTTATTGTATTGACTCAAATCTTACGAAGTAAGATGTTGAGATGCTAAGAAAATGTTGCCTTTCCCTAATAATAAAGTCTAAAATTTCAATTTTTGAGTTAAGTTAAAATAACTAAATTAGTTCAAAAACTGCCTGAGGTCATTTAGATCTGGTTTGACAATTACGGATTAACCCGTAGTGATCACACCTCCTAAAATAACGTATTGGTCATATGGGGTCAAAATGACCACACGCTAAAAAACAGTTGATAATTGCGTTCTTGTTATTGTATCAACTCAAATCTTACGCGAAAATAAATTTCAGGACTTCCTCTTTATAATGAATTTGATTTCCTACTTTTGTCAAACTTTTTAGTACCCGAAAAAAGCATAAAATAAAATTTACGGAAAGGTTGTCTTTTTTTACTGAACAAATATTAAAATTTCTATTTTTGAGTTGAAATAAAAAAAACTGTATCAAGATAATTCATTCAAAAATTGCCTGGGGTCATTTAGACCCAGTGTGACCACTTACGGGTTAAAACGCAAAAACTTGTTTGAAAAGTCTTCAGGCCCCAGCTTTGTTCAGTGCAAGAAATTTATAAGCGGTTATAGAATCTGAGCCCTAAATTTGAAATTCAAAACTTGTTACTTGGATCACTTTTTCTTTTCAACAGGTTTGATGAGGAGAAATAAATACAAGAAGATAACTGAGCTTCGAATGTCAATAATAAATACTAGGTTTTTAATGCGCAAATTCGGAGATGCTGAGCAATATCCTAACAGGGAGAATGCCCTGAAATTAACACGTAGAACTGTATTTGATGCAACCAAGATCATAGAGGTAATAATTTTCGACTTATCATTTATATATCAGGGATCACAGTGGTTCAGCAGTTCATTTTTAGGGAAAAAAGGGGACTTTTTTTGAAAAAGGGGATTTTTTGTTCTTTCAAAAACACCAGTTTAATGAAAAAAAAGCTGAATGTAACACACTTGTAAGACATCTTATATTTTCATTAAGTTTATAAACAGTATATAACAATGTATATAACATTATCAATGACAAAAGTCAACGACAACTTGCAGACAGAAAAGAAACACTATGTATTCATGATCCAAAAATTAGTGGTTTATTTTGCGACGTTTCGGAATTATACCAAATTCCCTCATCAGACTAAAAAATTACAACTATTAATAAGTTGAACACTAGTAAAGTAAAACTTAATGCCATTTCCAGCTCTATTTGCGGTTACACTCACCAAAGTTTAATAATTTGATTCGGACAATTTCATTGGCATTACGTTTTACTTGACTAGTGTGCAACTTCTTAATTGTTGTAATGTTTTAGTCTGATAAGGGGATTTGGTACAATTCCGAAACTTCGCAAAATAAACCATTAATTTTTGGATGATAAATATATATGGTTTTTTTTTTCATCTGGAAGTTGCCGTTGACTCTTGTTACAGGAATGAAAATATGCGAATTAAGTGTGAGATAATTTTTGTTTCTTTCTCGACACTGTTGACGCAATCATGTTGGATTTTCTTTTTTCTTTCGCAGATCGTCGACAATTTGTTTTTTGTTTTTTTCTTTGGATCTTAGTTTTTCTAAACTACTCATAATTTCTTTGACGGCGGTGAGTGTCGCATTTGAGTTGAGCGTATTCTTCAATTTTGTTGAATAGATTCAGCATTTTTTGTAGCTTCCTCATATATTTTTACAGCAGATTCTAAATCACTTTGCAACTTCTTAATATCTTTCCTTTCTTCCTCGATATCTTCTAAAATTGCTGCTTCTTTTGCTCTATGTTCCGCTTGTTTAAACTGTTTAGCTTTCTCTTCTAACGCAATTCGCTTATTTTCTTTTAAACATGATAAATAGGACTGATGAGCATGACGTGCACGAGTCAAAAGATCTTCGGTTAACGAAACCTTATAAATTTCAGAACCGTATTTCTTTGAACCATCCAAAGTTGCTCATTTAGCATTCAACGTTCTTTCAATCATATTTGTGTTCCCCTGGTTCAAAATTTGACCTGTCTTTGAGAATCCTCGCTCAACATCGGCGTTACCATGCGTATTTGAGCCCAATAATCATATATCCTCTCTTCTTTCAAAAAGCAAAACCGAACTTCTTCATCAAGCTGCAGTATTTTCCATCCATTGGATAGTTCATCATTGTCTATCTCTGGTTTCTTAAGCTCTCACATCTTACACTAACCAAATGCCGCCGAATGCGTATTTATGATTTTGTTTTACACTTAGTTAGGGACGTAAAATTTCATGAATCTTCCAAAGTTTCCTCTGGGTTGAAAGTTTCAAACCAGAGGAAACTTTGAAAGATTCATGAAATTTCACATTCCTACGCTTGGGAAGCCTCGCCAGCGGCTAGCCACGGTAAGTTCTCCAGGAAATATCAATTATAGATCACTATTTACGCATGCTCATAGCTGCTCACACATTGTGGCGCGCATTTTTAAGTATATTATAAGAAAACTTAATCGCAGCTCCAAAAAATTAGGGAAAAAAGGGGCAAAAGTGGCGAAAATTCTCAAATTTAGGGAAAAAAGGGGATTTGGAGGAAAAAAGGGGAAAAAATGGGAAAATTAGAAAAAAAGGGGAATAGGGGAATGACTGTGATCCTTGATATATTTATATAGTTAACAAGCCGAGGATTAGATTTAATTATTAGTTAATTTTAGTTCTCCTTATATAATATGAAGAGAACTTCTGACCTCTAAAATACACGCATTTTTTATTTGACTGTACTTCGAATTCAAATCATTTCTGAAATACAGAAGACTTCCGTTTAGTTGAACCGCTACGCGACGTAAACATTCGTTTAGCTGAACTAGGAGAAATCCCCACCACTGTCCCCCTCCACATGGGTGTTTTTAGAGGTGACTTCTAATTGGTTGCTACCGTCAGTTTCTTTCTTCCGTGTTTCGTTTTTCGTTGTTTTATATGTCTACTCGAGAGTAGTGGGGGTAGAGGGGGCCGCTCGAGTTCAGCTAAACGAGCGTGGAAGCGTTCAGGTAAATGGAAGTTCAGCTTAACGGAAGTCTTTTTTATTGGTTCATTTTTTAGGATGGAGATTTAACTATATCGGTATAATGCTTATTTTTAATTGTAGCTAAAATGATAATAATTATAATAATAATTCTTATTATTATTATACCATTAAGCCTCGTTGTACTAATCGAAAATAAGGAATTGATATGCAAGGATTTGAAAAAGGAATTGACATGGGAAATTTTGAGCAAGGGATGCGTAGCATATGTGAACGCTTCCTCAGCCAATTTGATGGTTTGAACCAATTGGTCCGAAAAATAATCTGTTAAATAACCGTAATTATTTTGGGTTTTCAGAAGCACAAAGATACCTATTTTGGAAAGATAACATTGTCTTCCATTCATCTCTCAATTCGAGGACATGTGGACGACTTTGGCAGATACAAATTCGCAGTAAAAATTGACTTCTAGGTCTAGAAAGAATTAAAGTATAGTATCTATACAATTAAGTGTTTAATATAATGCCTTATGTGCTTATTAGCTTTGCTGCATAATAAATTACTCAATAAAAGATCAAATTTTTTTGGTAGTTGAATGATTTTTTTATGAACTGGATTGAATATTATGATGTCAATTTTATATAAATTAATTCGGATCCCTGATGGGTTCAATCAGCCCGGAAAAATATGTAGTTAACACCGGCCCAGAGCAGCTACTTATGTAAGGGATCGTCCATAAACTACGTAGCCGAATTCTAAGCAACTTTCGACACGCGTGTAACCTGTGTCTGACTCGCGGAAGAAAACGAATGGACAGCGACCGAGCG